>JANHGN010026596.1:18824-47377 GCA_024605025.1 Megaceryle maxima | reverse complement strand
AAAGGAAAAGGTTTCAAACTCCTTTCCATAACTAATAAATTACAGTAGTTTTGTATGACTGTATGTTAATTAACTTCTGTAACTATTAATAGGAGCTATTGAATCAATACGAAATGACAAACCTGTGAATGTTTGTCAAGAAAAGTTACCCTCAAATCTGTCTTTTCTAACCCCTGTGGATCATTTGCAAATAGACAGAATTCTGGTCAGTTGGAATCCAAGTCTTATTTTCATTATAATATAATTTATCCCCACATTTCAGCACTCTTATGACAGAGCTATGTTCAGGGACAGTAGAATAAATAGAACTCCGACTGAATGCTACTAATAAGGCAATGTTGTCAGAGTGATAACAATGCAGTAATGGCACAGATCACCCAGAGAAATGAGTAACGCTTTTTCTTTTAATTGCTTTGCCTTTTACTGAAAGATTGAGGCTCTACTTTCTATCCAAATCTTTTCACAAGTAATTAGTGGGTGCAAACTTCTGTCAGAAGTGAGTATTTTTCCATAGTCCTTAAACCAAAGTACGCAACAGAACATTAGGTCTGGCATTTCTAATTACAACTCTAATTATATAAAACCATTTTGCCCCAAACAGCAAGAAACAGTTCTTACTGCTTAATGGGAGTAGAGCTCTCACCAATAAGCATTCTGGTACAGTATCCACATATGTGAAAGTCAATTGCTGCATGCTGCCCGCTGCCCGCTGCCAGCTGTTACCCACATGTAGCTTAAGTGGCAAAATCCATCCAGCAGTACACAATCCTTACAGCTTCTTTTAAAATTCTGCCTTAGGATGGTGCTTTTCATTTTTAAATAAGTATGTTAAAAACAAACTAATATCAGAAGCAATAGGGAATCTCTGCTGCAAGCCAATGAGTTTCAGTGTTCTTTATATTACCACATAGAATCATAGAATTTTTTATATTGGAAAAAATCTCTAAGATTATCGAGTCCAACCATTAACCCAGCACTGTCAGGTTCACAACTAAACCACGTCACTAAGAGCCACATCTACATGTCTTTTATATACCTCCAAGGATGGTGACTAAACCACTTCCTTGGGCAGCCTGTTCCAGTTCTTCACCCTTTTGGTCAAGAATTTTTTTCCTAATATCCAACCTAAACCTCCCCTGGTGCAATTTCAGACCATTACCTCTTGTTCTGTTGCTGTTACTTGAGAGAAGAGACTGACCCCTACGTCACTACAGCCTCCTTTCAGGTAGTTGTAGAGAGCAAGAAGGTCTCCTTTCAGCCTCCTTTTCTCCCGGCTAAACAACTCCAGTTCCCTCAGCCATTCCTCATAGGACTTGTTCTCCAGACCCTTCACCAGCTTCATTTCCCTTCTTTGGACACTCTCCAGCACCTCAACATTTTTCTTGTAGTGAGGGGCCCCAAAACTGAACTCAATATTTTAGGTGCAGCCTCACCAGTGCTAAGTACAGGAGGATGATCACTTCCCTAGTTCTGCTGGCCACATTATTTCTGATACAGGCCAGGATGCTGTTGGCCTTCTTGGCCACCTGGGCACACTGCTGGTTCATATTCAGGCAAGTGTCAACCAACATCCCCAGCTTCTTTTCTGACAGGAAGCTTCCAACCACTCTTCTACAAGCCTGTAGCATTGCCCGGGGTTGTTGTGACCCCCCAGCTGCAGGACCAATCACTTGGCCTTGTTGAACCTCATACAATTTGCCCTGCCTGATCTATCCAGCCTGTCCAGACCCCTCTGTAGAGCCTTCCTACCCACAAGCAGATCAACACTTCTGCCCAACAGTGTCATCTGCATGCTTACTGAGGTTGCGTTTGATCCCCTCATCCAGATCACTGATAAAGATATTAAACAGAACTGGCCCCGATATTGAACCCTGAGGGAACACCACCAATGCAACTCTCTGTTCTGTATCAATTTGTTACTATTTCTGCATCTTACACCCTGAGACGCCACTGGCAGCTGATACTGCTCACAGCTAAATAATAGTGTTACTCACCATTACAAAACCATTTATCCAGAAGAAAGAAAGAGGAATGAAACTAAACTAAACATACACCCAGAACACAAAGCTAGGACACCCTAAGAGGGAATGGCTTGTGATGTTTGGGCAGGAGAGGGAGCAGCGGAGGTGCCTCATGATGTGCTTCTCCGGACTGTATTTTACGTCCTCTAACTACCTGAAGAAATATGTAGCCTTACAGGACAGAAAGATGTCAGACAGCATCACAACCAGGTTTTCCTCCACTTCTTTTTCTTTAGTCATATGCAAAAAGAATTTTTGAGTACCTATGAATAAAAGACAAAAAGAGAAAGCAAACTTTTTACAGCAAAATTCATCTTTCTGCCTTTGAGAAATGACAGACAGCTGTCCAGGAAAGAAATGTATCTTCCTAGCACAACAGACTCTGTAGCAATTAGCAAAGGTTGGTGACATATGCTCTTCATGCACAATGTTTGGATGCATGTAAACTGCATCAAGCTCATTCCACTTCTGATGTGAGCAGAAAGACATAAGACTATATTCTTGCCTAGGTGATTGGCAAGCCTATAATACTGGTCAGGTTTAGACCAAGCACATTCTTGCACAGAAGCAGAAGTGTCATTAATACTGTCTTTATTACACACAGGCATCCAGGCTGTGCTATCCATCGTATGCTCAAAGTTTAAATAGCAAAATTTGACCAAGAGATAAATTTTTTTAAGGTATTTAGGTGCCTGTCTCCCACTGCTGCCTTAAAGATATCTACAGTGAGCTGTGTATACTTGGCTTCACCCATATACAGGCAATTTTGCTTCCTGCACTTATATGACATCAGATCTGTGGGCACATTTCCAGTGGTATGTCTGTAATCTCCATCTGTATTCCCAGAAGCTCAGTACTGTAGAAAGGCCTCTGATAAAAAAATGCTGATAAAATGGAAAAGATTCTACTGCAGTTGTGCTGTAGCACTTCCACATCAAACATCCAGAACGGACCTTCAGCCCCTGATGGGAACAACAAAAGTATAGCCCCAAGTCTTTGTCTTCCTAGCATATATCTTTGTGTCTGAGCCACTAAAATTCTCATGTTCACAGAGGCTGCAGAAGTAGTATACAATGTTCCTTTGTTTGAGAAAAGAGAGAGAGGAATAGCACTTTTTTGTCTTGTTGTTTGAGATCAGTGGTTAGGATGGTAAGGTGCTGCCAGTCATAGTCTGGAAAACTGGCAAAGAGAGTCAGCTATTAGATGGCAGATCATCACATACATCCAGCTAAGCTATAAGGCCACTGCTGGAGAAGCATATGCAAATGCTAAAGAACAGCAGTGAGAGGGAACCTTGGAGAAAGGAACCCAGCAGCTCCAGTCCCAAAAGACAGAAAGGCAGTTCACCACAGGAACAGCTGATCAATATGCTATTAGTATTGTTCCTTACCCAGGTCTTAAATATGACCTTTTAAATGGATATCTGTCTTGACTGATACACTGAAACTGGTTTGTCCCTTGAAGTTTTCCGATCTCACTAGAAATCCTCACTTGCCTTAGTCATGAGAACAAGATGCTAAAGGCATGTGCATGCTTAACAGAAAACAACTGTCCTTTTTAGTTAGTTGAAGCATTCTTCCTCCTCACCTTTTAATCTCCCATTCATTTAAAAAATAGTAATTATGCTTTACCCTTATTCTTATGACTTTTGTTTCTCCAGCCTGCAGGAGAATTAGCCTGAAGTAGGTGACTGCTTCCAGGGAACACTGCCCTTGGCAGGGGTTGCCTCTAGGTCCTGCAAGAGTATATGAGCCCTGCAAGGCTCTGCCACTCAGGAAAGCAGCCCCCATTCTGTGCTTCTACTTTGGGATGTGCTTGCTGGTACACTCCCAAAATGATGACAGTAGACTCCTTCTGTAAATGGTGCTTTCTTACATTCTGTATTTGAAGGGGTAATCAAAACACAAATTCACTAATCCTGTAAGTTATGCTTCTTACATAAGAACCATCCTTTCCAATGTTAATTGCCCAAAGAGTCAGCACATACGTAATCATCTTTGCCCCAGGGTCTCTCAACTATTTTTACCATCAATGTGATGTCTCTGTGTGGTGTTGTTTTCTCTGTCCACAGAGGGTTGAAGGCTCTGCTGCAGCCTGCAAGGCGGGATGGCACTCTGTGTGGGTAAGAATGTATATTTAGCCATCAAACAGCAGTTGTTTAGGAGCCACTCTGTCTGTCAAGTGCAAAGGAAGGCCACATTTCAGGGCTGTGTAGACAGAAATGACAGTGAATACATCTATTTAAGGGTGCTTACTCCACTTGCATCAGCCTCCAGTCACCAGCACCAGCTAAAGCAGACATTTGACTTGTGAGCTAGGGGAGCAGCAAGTACAGAACCCCTTGTTTCCTCAGGATGTGGCCCCTTTGCAGGCCAGCATGCTCATGTATATTGCGTGTGTGCATCAAGAATGCATTATGGCAAATTCCAAAGGTCACATGTTGGGCCCCAGGTAGAAATTACCCTACAAAATGTTCATAGGGACCCTGCAGGTTTCTGCATACCAGGTAGTGATAAATCAAATACTGAGCTACGTTGTTTACAAATCTGTTGAGCTGGGGTCTGTAAATACTTAAATGTTTCTACTGATCTTTAGAGTCATGCAGACAGACCTACACCTGGAAGGTGAATGCTCTTCCCTTTTCCTCGCTCACATGTCAAGTGACTCATTTTCACATTGCTTTGTTTCAGAAAGACGTTCAGTAAAATAAGGGATGAAGAAGTCAAAGAAAGAGAATGATAAAACCATATGCTTCTAGGAAGTTCTCAGCTTATACTTTCTTCTGTTCACCATCTCTGGTACTCACTGAACAAAATGGTTCTAAGTACAGGTCTCCTTTCTGGCCAAATTCTGTCATCAGTCACCTCAGAGTAAAGAAACAGATCATTCTGAAATCCAATCCTAAAATAAATATAGTGCTGTAAGACACCTCACCTTTTTTCCTATCTCCACACAAAAGCACACAAACTACATTTTGAAATGAGATTTCTCTTCTTTTCTGCTCTGTCTTCCATGTTATCTTGTAAGGACACTAATGAGAAAAACAAAACAAAACAAAACAAAACAACCAACCAACCAAACAAAAAACAAATGGGGAAAAAAATTATTATAATATGAATCTCTCCACATACACCTGCAGCTGTGTGGTTCACTCAGGGGGTATGAACTCATCCAGTTAGAGATTATGAATCCCACTTGTCAGCTCCATGTGTAGCCACAAGACAGATTCAGATGTGCTGCTGGGACAACTATAACCTTTTCTACAGCAGATGACCATGTATGTTTTCTTTGGGTGCACACAGCTCTACAAGGAGGTCCCTATTTCTGCAAGGAGCTAGCTTCCTGAAGATGAGCTCTTATAGCTAGCCCCAAGTCTCTACAGGCTCAGGTCTTCAAAACTGGACTAAGTCCAAAAAAATCAAGAGCCTCCTTTTAAAATTGTTCAGATATTTTACAAATAATTTTTTTAATTTAACAATTTCAGTGTTTTCTATAATTTTGTGAATTCTGAGTGTGCAGAATATGTGCAAACCACACATCCAGGAGTTTTTACAGGATATGGGGGCTGTCTAGGATTTGTTTTCCCCTCCAGTGAGAACAGATATTCCCAAGCAAGAAACAAGCAAGAAAATTTGTATCCAAACACTGTAAGATTTACAATCAAATCATGACAATGGGCAATATGGTAAATCCAGTTACAGCAAATAGTTATTTATCTCCTACTGGTTTCCAGGACTCTTTCCAGTGGCCCTCAACCCCCCACTTACCAAAACAGGCAATTTCCAAGTCTCTAATGGGTCACTGTGTTTGGCAGAGCCCTGTTAGCTCTGTTCTGGGCCAGCTTGTACTGCTTCTGTGGAGAGCCACTCCTCTGACAGCTTTCTTGCTTACTCAACAACCTGTCCAGTTTATTGTCACCAGACTCCTACCTGGTTCATAATGTAGGGCAGCTGAGACCTCAGGCATTTCTGCTATCTCTAGGCTTGAAATCATCTGCTGACACTGATCTTTTTCCAGGCTAAGCTTCTGCAATAACCTGTTGTTTCTTTGCTGATTCCCCAGGCTTACTGCCTGGGTGGGGGAACCATCACTCTGCAACTTGGGTTTGGATGGAGAACTGAAATAGCAGCATGCAGAGCTTCACCCCTCTTGAGTTCAGGAAACATTAGACAAACTGAGTGGTGAGCATCAGACAAACTAAGTGGCGAGAGAGACTTTGAGGCAAATCTAAAGCTGATTATTTATAAACATATGCCTATCAGGCACTCTTTCCTTAAAACCCATTTCTTCTCGTCCAAAGCATAGATGTATTTGCCATTAATGTTTGTCACTGAACTTCTGGGATACAAGGGCCAGGAGGAGCTCTACCTTACCCTCTTATTTTTTGTCAGTAGCCTGTTTTCTGTCTTGAGGTATGCCACCTACCTTCAAGTGTGAAAAATGGACGTTTTCTCTGGTCCGTTGATCTGTTCATTTTTCCATTGCTTCTGATCCTTTTTGGCAATGATTCCTCCATTTTCCTTGGCACTATCCCCACACAACAAGCTCCTTGCTCCTCGGCTGGATGCCACAGCACTTCATAGCCAGCTCTTTATAGGGCATTTATAGAAAAATGTTTATTGAACTAAGGAAACTGTATTGGTTGAAGTAAAGAAGAGGATGTGAGAGACCAGAGGAGTGCAGCTCCTGTGCCTCTTCAAAAGAGGAAAGAAGAGTGAAAAAATGTTAAGTATCCTTTTATTTAATAGCTCTGTGTGGAACTAAAAATAGAAATTCACCTCCATTCTTTCCTCTTCCAAAATAAGCATTTTCACAGAAACTTCTACTTTTCAGTTACTCCATATTGAGATTTTATCATTTATTTCTCTTACCTTCACTCTTATTCAGTATTTTATTATTGTCTTATTTTAATCAAAGCAGTGAAGGAGAATAAACATATTGCATGCAAAGGAAACAAGGATGATTCCACCAAATAGGAAACCACTACCGAAGGGATCAGCCTCCCTCTTCTGATGCTAGTATATTCAGAGCTGTGATCTTACTTCAAACAATCTGGTAAATTTTCTTCCTCCTTTTTTTTTTTTTTTCCCTGTTTGATCTTTGTTATATTTATAATCAAGGCTTGATGGTGAAATTGAGGTCAGATTGTGGTTGTTGCCCTGCACTGCCAGGACTCCCTACAGAGACAAGAAGGTTGTTCTGTGGCCACATTCCTCATGACTATTACTGAGTTTTAAGTTGGGTTTTTCTTTCAGGAAATTATTCAATGCCAGGCAGGTATCTGCAAAGGAACTAAACACTAAGCAAAACACTTTCCATCCCACACACTACATTTAAATGAGGCAAAAGTAAAATAAGAAAAAATTAACTGAATTAAATTAAATTAAATTTTAAAAAAATAACTGAAGGGACATCTATCTTTTTAATCTCAAATGTGAACAACACCCTGTTGTATGCACATAAGGTTTCTTTCTGTGGCTACTTTAGAAATAGTCCCAATAGCATCCTTTCCTGATTTTATGAGTGTTCACAGTAATACAGCTCTGTGAACCCAAAAGAAACTACTTGGTTAAACTTTCTAGAGATGCTATGAAGCCACATTTCTTCCACTGCTCATTCCTCTAAAGGCAAAATGGACTTATATTTGGGATTCTGCAAAGAGATACTTAACAGGAACTGTGTTTTTCAGCGTGCATTACACCTTTGAGCTAAGGAAACCTGTAGCCTGATGCTTGTGATCTTACTGTTGTAAGGTGCAGGCTATGAAGGATAAGCAGAGATCCTGCAACAGAGGTAGAATGACACAGAAAAAGTAACTTAGCTGTTCTTGCAATGGAAAGACTGCAGGAAAGAAACAACCTGCAGGGGTATGAAGAAGACAGTAAATATTAGAAGTAGAATGGAAATTCTAGTATCTGCATAAAGTAATGGTGGGATGTGAAGTGCACATAAGTAATTTCAGTTAAGGACATCAAATCTTCTTTTACCGCTCTTGTTTTTTTTGTCTGTCTGTGGTTCAAAAGAGGACATTTTTAATGGGAAAATGTTTAATGGAGAAAACAGAATGAAGTGGATGTAGACTCTTCACTACATGAAGGGGCATGTGAGGCATAACGCTCTGCCCGAGTTTTATGCCATGACCCTGATTTTGCTGCATTGCCTTAAGTACCCATTAAATCCTTTCTCCCCATAAGCAACTAGGGATGCTGCTGTTCCTACTGCCAGAGTTTGAAAAGGACAGATGCTAAGTCTGGAGAAAACACCCTTTAATTTAAGGATAGAAATTGGAATGGCAAGTTGCTGAAATAGGAAAGAGAGAGTCTGCTGGGCAAAATGATTCCCTCTCATTTTCTTATCTGTTAAAGCCAACATTCACTGACAAGATGCACAGAGTGGTGACAGGGCTAAGAGAAAAAGCAATATGAACCTCAACTCCTACCAATAGAAAATTGAATTTTTGTTGCCACAACTAGTTAAATTTCTGTTATATCCAACAACATACATGCTGTGGATGTTCATATACTTTTCAATATGTTATTTATGTTCCTCAGAGAAAGCAAATGCTGTTTTCCTTTTGGATAATGTTATAGCAGTTATATATGTCCTTTGTCAGTATTACTTGTGTAGGAGAAAAAACAGATGGTTCCTTCGTGCTGAAAAAGGCAAGTACTATATTGTGAGCTTTAAGATGATGCCCACAGGCTTGAAATGAAACAATCCTGAAGGAAATTATTGTAAATTGAACTATGCTGATTCAAAGAGAGAGACAGGCTTAAGTGGACACTTAATGATAATTTCGGGGTCTGGATCCCGCTAATTGTGTTGTCGATTGCCTTTTCTGATACTCTTCATCTTTTCTGATGCTATTAGCTAGAAGTCCAGAAATGGACATTTTCATCAATTCTGCTAGACACTAAAAAGCATCTTAAAATAGCTGAATCATTTGTAGCATCAGCTACTGGATTTGCAGAAGATATGGCTAACTATGTGAAGAATTGGGCCCAGTACTGATGCAACATTTATTATCCAAATATGTTATATCAAATAAAAGGTTCTTTCACCTTGCAAAGTTCCTAATGTACCTAATGTTCCTAAGATAATGAAATGTTATTGCCTCTTACAGTTTAGCAGCATATATGAAATAACAAAAGGGTCTTCAATATTTTAGACTCTTTCTTATCACACTGACATTATCGCTAACTTTAGTTATTAGATTTTTCCTACTATTGGAGCAGTGTTAAAACAGACAGAACACATCAGGTGTCTTTATGTCCTGGGTATACTTTCTCTCTTAGAGCAGATGCCTATTGATGAACAGATATGGACAAGCCTATACTTTCATGAAGAGATACTGACATTTTAACTCTTCTGACCGACTCCAAAAACCTAAAAAGAAATAGATTTAGGGCAGCTGTAAGCAGCAAACATTTGCCAGGACACATTTCTTCAACTGCTTCTGTTCTATAAATAGAAAAAGTAAAAAAAAATCCTTATTACAAACTTGCCCATAGAATTTATCCACTCTGTAAAATGGCATGTGTCTAAGTCTGTCAGCTGGTGATATTTATGCCTTTCCACTACATTCAATATATTCAGAGTTCATTCAGGACTGTGGTTTTTGACAGGAGGTGAGGGTCTTTCAAAATGATTTTCATTCAGATTTCACAGGTTCTGTGACGGAGCTTCATCACAAAGAAGCTGTTTTTGAAAGGTATTTAATTTTTATTCCTGTATGACATAATTTTCTTCATCTTCTTGCCCCTGAAAAAGACAAAAGATTATACTTGCTTAAGGGGAGAAATGAGGAAAGGCAATGAAAACATCACCTTGATAGTTCTCCAAGTGTCTACAATTTCAAATTAACTTATGACTTACATTTTTTTACTAGCAGACACATTACTCATTCATGGGAGAAAGCCATGTATAGACAATAAAAGCAAAACACTTCACTAAACCAGGCCCTGGGCTGCTTAGGACAACATTCAGGTAAGCATTTTTGTGGGTTATAGCTGAGCTGAGCTTTCTGGATGCCTAGAAACAATCTGTCATCCTTCTCATAGCACTCAACCTGGATGATCTTAAGTAGCTGAAGAGAATCTATCAGCTTCAGCAGACTGAATTTGTCCTCAGGAAAGCCAGTATCCTCTTCACATCTCACTGTGCTCAGGGTTTAAATAACACAAATCCTTTTGTCTCCCATTGCATGTGCTTTTTTTTTGTGCTATAATCTATATTCTATGAAATACAAAAACATTTCTTAGATAACATGAAGAAATCTCAACTGAATGGAAATTAGTTTTTCTTTCCTGTAGATATGAATTTGAAAATTAAGCTCAGCTGGATTGTGATTATGATCTGTGTGTGTGTTTGCCACAAGTACTCATGCGTTACTTACCCTGGCACCTGTGGTGAAAGTAATTTTAAGTGTTGATATTATCAAAAGCAATTGTGAATAATATCCTTGCAAATCAAGTTAGCTTTTATTTGTTCTGTTCAGCCAAAAGCACAGTATTTCTTTTCCCAAACCAAGTTAATATATGTGATCCAGGCTAGTATACTGCACGTTATGGAGTTTTGCAAGCCACCTACCTGGCCTGTGTCAGATGAAGCTGATACCTCGTCCTTACCTGATACTTTTCATCTGCAGATCACATTTGAAAGCAAGGATTATGTCTGAGGCTTACATGGCTATTTTTTACAGAAATTCCAGTTTTTATGTTGCAAATTATTGCTATCAGCATATCTGAAATACACAAAGTTTCTTTACTGTGATTCCTGTTGTCAATAAATAAAAGAAGAGAAACTGGGAAGGGTGTGTGATTGCACAGAATTTACTCTTTATGTTAATATGTATTAACTCTGCAAGGAGTCTCAGCCCCTGATCTTCTCAGAGAACTGCTTCAAAGAGGCTGCAAACGTGTGTCGTAGAGTCCAGTCGCCCTTAGCTGCTTTGAGTCAGCACACAAGTTTCAGTTCCAGTCTGTCAAAAGGAAAGTGATGATTTCTTCTCCCACAGGGAATGTGGAAACATATATCTTAATAATGATTTATACCACATATTAAGGAGGTCATTCCTTCTTAAAGTTTTTTGGGTTTTGTTAATTGCATGTGATACCAGCAGAAGTGTGTTTGTAATGGACTACACAAGTCTGCTGCTAGCAACAGATCTCTTTCTGTTTCAGTGCACTATCCTTTTATTTTTTTTCTGGGGTTCTCCAACAATAATAAAATTAGAGACATCATCTTATTTTTTTTAAAAACCACAAATTTGATAATGTGGTAGCCTATATCCTTCAAGACTCAATTTGGTGATATATTAGCTTGCATCCTCCCATACTCTCACTAGGGATGCTAGCCTCCTTAATCTCATTAATAATTTTCTCACTTTTGTAAGTTTCTTCTTTCATGATTTACATTGCACTTACTTCCACTGAGACAAGAATGGATGAAGGCAGCATACAGGCATCTTCCTCTCCCCACCCACTTTGCACCATGCTGTTTATGCCTGCTGAGCAATAAAAGCAGAATGCTCTGAAGTAGCATGCTCCGAAGTGGATTAGCTTCCAGATCCAAGGGGAAATGCTCAGTGTATATACATAAGTGTGTAAAATTCATATGTGTATAAGATCTAGCATCTGAATCCAATTAAATAATTTAATTTAGAATTTTTTTTTATCTATTCTGGAAAACAGTAAGACATAGAAGGGCTCAGGGGTACATTTTTTACTATCCACCTTAGGTTTGGAAAACTACTTATAACATCAACTAATAAAGACCTACTGATCTCAGAGGAGAAAGTAACAGACTATTATAAACACAGTCAATAAGAAGCATCCCTGCCTACCTTTAGATGAATAAATGACTTACAAATGAATAATACATATGAAGTAAACTTTGTTCTCGTTTCTCTTTTCAGGAATGGATTTTCTTTTTTTTTTAATTTTATTTTTATTTCTGCAATGGCATGTTCATTCACAGACAATCAGCAAGAAACTGGATGCTTGAAAGATGAGAAGAGTAAATATGGACAGAAGATCATAGATAGGTATTCTGTAGGTTCATTACCAGAACGTATAGTAGAAACCACAGGTAGTCTGATATGTGTCTCTAGAAACTGTTAGACTATAGTGCCATCAAAAATCACAGTTCATCTGAGCCACTGTATATGAAAAGAGGGTGAAGTTCAGAGGCAACTGAAACCAATCTACCACCATGGCAGTCTGGCTCTTCTTCCATCCTTACACATTAAGTCTTGAAGATAAGCAGCTCTCTAATCCTGCTGAAATCTTGAAGCAGCCTGGCTCTCTGATCCTGTACCTGTTTTCTACTGGTGGTTATTTGCTGCAAAGAGTTGTTGCTGCTGTAGCTGGTTTTGCTGAGGTTTTCTTTCAGTTTCTGACCTGGTTGACCACAGCTACTAAGGGAGTAGGATCATGGAGAAAAGGGTGGGAAGAAGGAGGGGAGTGGAAATCCATCCCTTATGTTGGCAGATGAGATTTAGTGATATTACACCAGTTATGATAGCAGAGACTAAAGCATTTCTGTAAAAGGGAATAGGTGCAACTGTAAACAATGACTTCCAGAAATGCCCTAGCCTGTCCTACCTGCAAAAGGAAAATGCAGAGTAAAAGAAAGTATTAGGGAAAGGCATGAAAACTTTGCAAAACTGCCAGTCTAGATAACAGTAAGACAGGCATCAATGCTATAAGAAGAAAAACATTCATTCAAAAAGTCAGTGGACAAGAAAAAAGTGTACTTTCTTCCCTAGAAATATGGCCAGGGCTGTCTTCTGTGACTGTAAGCAAGAGTCCTCAATTTCAGTGTTGGTTACAAGGCATACAGATTTGGAAAGTATACTTCAGTGAGAATCTAATGTCCATTGTATTAATTCCTAGTCCTTCCTAATCTTTTGTATTCACCTGACTCCTCTATAGAAGAATCAAAGAGTACTGCCATTTAATTAAGTTATAAGTCTAATCCTCTTCCTAGTCACCATAAAGAGATAATAAAGAACACTTGTTTGCTGGAGATAATACAATATGCTCACATCATATATTTGAGTGCTTCCTTCCTAAAATGATAATGAATTCTCTACAGGTACAAGATGAGTTTAACTATATTATCCCCTCTGTCTGATAATAGCTGATCTCCTCCACATTCTTCATTCAGGTATTTCTATTTAAATCCATTGAGACCCTTGAAAAACTAGTGACTGCAATAAGACAATCACAACAAACTGGAGCGACTTCCCTTCAAGGTGGAATAGCACATGGCTAAATGAATAATTATTTCTGAAAAAAATGCAAAGAAATGCACACTGGAAAGTGTTATGTGAAGTGCTTCTGTATGGTGATCATTTCAAAACTGCACTTACACAGAAAAGTAAGACACTTCTCAGTGAAGACAGCTCGGTGGAAATATATGTTCAAGAATCAGACTACAAAATGAATTTTTGCAACTGTACTAAAGAAACTATAGAGGCAAATACTGAAAACATTTTATTCCATAAAAACTATTCCATTAATTCCACATAATAATGTTATATTCTCCTCCTGGATACTGAGTTTTGGCTCATTGTTTTCAGAATTACATTGCATAAATTTTTAGGACCTCCACAGACTTAAGGATCTAGAAGGCACAGGAATATTTTTTCCTGTGATGATTGAATTAAAAGGCAGAAGTATTTTGTCTTTAACTTGAATTTTCACCTTTGCCTTGTAGAACATTTAATTTCCCATTAAAAAACAAGACTGTGAACAAAT
The DNA here is from genome assembly GCA_024605025.1 of Megaceryle maxima. Classification (NCBI taxonomy): domain Eukaryota; kingdom Metazoa; phylum Chordata; class Aves; order Coraciiformes; family Cerylidae; genus Megaceryle; species Megaceryle maxima. Next base: position 33,594 of record JANHGN010026596.1, on the reverse strand, counting down.
GGTGGTTGTGACAACTGAGCAGAGTTATCCCTAGGCATAAGAGCCAACAGATGTCTACTACAAGCAATTGCTGTAGCAAATACCTACTGGCTTTTGTTAAGCACAGCGTGTGCCATAGACAAGATGCTCCTGGAAACTCAAGTGCTCATGAGCTGATCCAATTAACTTTAAACAAAAGGGACAAACTACAGTGGGACTCCAAGTAAGCCACAAAGATGATTAAGGGAGTGGAGCATCTCCCTTATGAGGAAAGACTGAGGGAGCTGGGGCTTTTTAGCTTGGAGAAAAGGAGACTGAGGGGTGACCTCATCAGTGTTTATAAATACATAAAGGGTGAGTGCCAGGAGCCTGGAGCCAAGCTCTTCTCAGTGATGCCTGATGATAGGACAAGGGGCAGTGGGTGGAAGCTGAGGCATAGGAAGTTCCATTTAAACATGAGGAGGAACTTTTTCACTGTGAGGGTGATGGAGCACTGGAAGAGGTTGCCCAGGGGGTTGTGGAGTCTCCTTCTCTGGAGACTTTCAAAACCCGCCTGGACATGTTCCTGTGTGATCTGGTCTAGGTGATCCTGCTCTGGCAGGGGGGTTGGACTGGATGATCTTTCGAGGTCCCTTCCAGCCCCTGACATTCTGTAAAGTGCTGATTTCAACTGAACAAATTTTCGTAATTTCAGAAGAAAAGTAGCTATTGAAGCCAGCCAGGCAAGAAGGTTGGTGATTTGACTCCCAGGTAAGGCAGACCTTTTTTAAGCCAACAGCACACAAATGTCTACCTTGACTGTAGGAAGCTTCTGGAGATAATTCCAGACCCAGCTGGATTAATGAGAATGTCACCGAAATGAAATTAAGAAAAAAACAAGTGAGAAAACATGGTGGGGAAATGTATGTAACAGTGCAGACAGTGAGTGAGTGTGGAAACACGCTGCAAAGCATGAAGTGTCAGGTTCAGTTAACCCATTTTAAAATCCAATAAACCCTCCAAAACCACTAAAAGTGCCAGGCTCATTCCAGATTAAGCCTATACACTGAGTGAATACTTTGCCTTATTTTTAAACTAGGTTAACTATATTAGAAACAGCTAAAGTGACTGGTAGGATAAAGAATCTGGAAGGAAGAGATGGAAAAGTGTGGGAAATGGAAGAAAGAATGTGAAAATGGAAGCTGTGTAAATCCTCACCTGTAAGAAAGATAAATTCAAGCCCTGAACGCCCTCATGGTGTGGGAGCACATAACCTCTGTTACAATAGCCTGAAAAAATTGGTATGTGAAACACATCGTAGCAGGGAATGTCAATAAATCTACTGAGTTGACAGAGAAAGAGAAGGCAATGTGTATTAAAAGCAGTAATCTTTTAAACTGTATGAAATGGCAGAAAGAAGGTAAGGAGGAAATTTCTATCTGCTTCCAAACCTGTCAGTAAGATCCAGGTACTTCTGTACTGTGTAAGGCTTCAGTAAAAAGTACCTCAAGGCACTAAACACAAGAATGAAAGTGGGAAACAGGGTAAGATGCTGAGTAGATGTGCCAAAGATAGATTATACCACACTAAACTGATATCTCTTTTTGATATAATAAATTTCATTTCAGAAAAATGTACATTTCTGCTGATTTAATTATCAGAAGTCACTATGGGTGTGGCTAAAGTAGCTTTTTCCAGATAATAGTGTTCCTTTGAAACAGATCTCCAAGTTGGCCTTGCATACCACACTTCAGTTCATGTCAAAGAGCAATCTCATAGCACACACTGAACTCCTTTCAGAAGAAAATAAAGGGGGAAATGACCTCCAGGAGCATCTAACATGTTCCAGTCACCAATGGATGCTCAGCACAACCAGCCCAGGTGGGAGCTAGTCAAGTAAACCTTCTGAAATGCAACCAGTATGAACAAAGCATCCTTGGTACCAAGCACAGACCTAATCCTGTTAGGTTGCACTGATGGCAGTGCCTGAGTAGGTAACTATGTATTATCAATATGAAAGAGATCAGAAGGAAAATTGAATTGTCTTAATGGTCTTAAATGGAATTTAATATCAGAAGTGAAAAAACACATAATTAGAGGCCAAAACAAACACAGTATTGCCTACAAAGTAGGAACCTGTTCTGAGAACAGAAAGATCTAAGTGCTAAACCAGTTGTACAGTGAATCATAGGACAACTCTGAGCAGCTAGAGTGATTAATTTCTTTAAAATACAAAAAACAAACGCCGAGAAATATCAATATATTTACAATAGATATCAGGATATTCCTGGTACATTTTTTTAATAGGAGAGCTGTTGGCTGCTGCAATGAAATTGAAGTGCTGATAGGAATTTCTAGCTGATAAGGGAAATATATCTATTGGCAAGTCATAATTAATTTGCAGAAGTTTGCAAAAACAATATTAGTAAACTGAAGGGCTTAGTTGATCCAGAAATGGATCAGATGCTTCTGTGAATCCTGAATAATGACTGGAATAAAATCTGATAAGGGACAACAGTGGTTTTATAACTCTTCCTATGGACAATTTACAGTGATTGTAAATCACTCACCTTTTAAAGCATTACCTATCTGAATTGGAATTGAGGTAAGTTTAGACATACAGCTTTTTGTTTAATACAGTCAGTTCTTATAGTTAATTTTCATATAATTCATTGACATTTATTCTAAAATAAATGTATTATAACTTTGGATTTCCATTCTTTATGACACTCAGCATTTTAATTCTGCCAGCTGTCATTCAGACAAGTAATACTATTAAAATCTGGGCTTTCCTGAATGTATAAAATACTCTAGTGAGGTTAATTTGAAATACTGACTCCTACAATACGAAACAACTCAAGATCACCATATATAGAACATTGATGAAAGTCAATAAATGTGACCTGAAAGTTAAACGTGGTATCTGTGATAACTGCATTTTATTTTCTCCTGAGTTGAATTTGAAAAGGTTTAAACAAAGGGCAGGAACTTGCCATTTAGTAGTTAAATGATACTAATGGAAGCACTCCTGCATTATAACAGACCATTTATTCCACTTGCATTCTCATATATGCATGCACACAGTCTTGCTAAGATTTCTACTTGCTCATCATAATGCCATATTTTGCAGGAAAATTTTGTTTAACAAAAAGAAGGTAGTGCTGGGAAGATGGAGGCATAAGGTTGTAGAAACGATCGGAAAAAGACTCAAAGGAAGAAAGAATTTAAGAGCGTAAGACTAAAGCAATCCAGGAACTCTACAAGCTGCCTGAAAAGCTTTTCAGAGACAAAACTGCTGCTGTAGGTTAAAACTATCTCCCAATTTTCACTCGTCACAAACTAAAGGACTAGTAATGCTGTATTTTAAGGAAATCAGCTCTAAGTCTGAGAAAGGCACTCTGAAATGGCTGCAAAAAAATTATTTAGCAGCCTAATAGATGAGGTGGGACAGATGTAGATGCCTACCTCCAGAACTGCCAGCCTCAAAAATTCTGCTGTTGTAACATTACATTTCACTTTCTTTCAAAACCAGACTGGTGGAGCCAGCTCCCTTCTCCATCCTTTACACAGCCCAAGCCTTAGTGCAGCCATCAGGCTGGGTAACACCATACCAAAGTCCCTTTGCTGCTGAGAATGCCCATGCCTTGCCATCCATTAAACCCTGTGCAACTGAGCAGCTGGAGCACTTGCCAGTCCCTCCTGCTGAACTCTGCGCTGCTCTGCATGGAAGAGTTTGGTTCATTGTCTCTCGGAGAGAGTAAACTGGGCTCCCCAGGGGAGTAGTTACAAGTACCAACCTGGCAAGAATCCAGGGACTGTTTCAGGGATTTTTTCCAGCAACCTTTTCTGGTAAAATATAGAAGGAATCCTGGAAGAGACAACATAACCCAGCATTTCTGCTGTATCACTGCAGAGTTATGCCCTTTGTTTCCTAATGAAACCTGTCCAAGAAATGAGCAGAATGAAACAGCTTTGCCCAGGAGGGAGGGATCAGACCTTAACATCAGCCTAATCCATAGGTAGTGATTAAGATGCTTACCTGAGAGGTGGAAAATGGTTTGGATTTTTTCAATAGTCTTAGGCTCTCGTTGCTTGAATGATCTAAATTATTTCTTTTTGGAGTTATTACATACAAAGGATACAGGACTGTAACATTTCCTCTGGCTAGATGTAAGGTTTAGCTTCTCACTCCATGAAAAGGCTCGCAGTACAGCTATACAATTATTTTGTCTGATGACAAAACTACTTTAAAAGTTCCTGTCTTTGGCTTCTTTTCACTCTGCAGTTGTTAACCAGAGCAACTCACTGTGGGGCTGCAGGGAGAATGGAAATGAAATTTTAAAAAGAACGCCTGTGGACTGGATCAGCAACAGACTGAATATGATATTTATGCCTTAAAGGCACAATTTAAGACATAATCTTGTCCTCACCAGTTTGTTACTTGCCAACTGTACATGGCTCCCATTTTGGCCACTGAAAGGTTTGAGCTTTTCTCATGTACTGCAAGGGGTGCAGACATCTTTGCCCTACTGCAGTTTCTGACTCCCACATAGGAAGACCAGTGTTTGGGCCTTTTGAATATCTACACATTTTCCTGACTTGAGCTCGAGTTGGAACTACCAAAGGAATATGGAAGGATGCAACCTCCTACATTACCCTTGAGGGAAGGGATCCTTCCCCTCTACACTTGTGAGGCCACACCCAGGGTGTTGGGTCCAGTTCCAGGATCCTCAGTACAAGAGAGACATGGACATACTGGATCCAGTCCTATGAATGGCCACAAAGATGATGGACTGGAGATGTGTCATATGAGAAAAGGCTGAGAGAGCTGGGGCTAGAGGAGCCTAGAGGAGAGAAGACCCAGGGAGATCTTATCAGTGTGTAGAAATATCTGAAGGAGAGTGCAAAAAAGCAGCCAGGCTCTGAAAAGACCCTAGTGCCCCATGGCAGTACAAGGGGCAACAGGCACAAACTGAAACACAGGAGGGTCCCTCTAACCATCAGATAACTCTCTTTTACTGCGTGGGTGACCAAGCACTGCCACAAGGCACCCAGGGAGGTTGTGGGGTCTCCTTCTCTGTGGTTATTCAGAACTCATCTGGACAACTGGCTCTAGGTGGCCCTGTTTTAGCAGGATGGTTGGACAAAATGACCTCCAGAGGTCCCTTTCAACCTCAACCTTCTGTGATTATTTGAATGAAATACTTCATTTCAGGGTAATCTAAGAATATTTCTGTAGTCAGTCTGTCAACCATGGAGTTTCTTTGTATGATGTCATTTTGATTTCTTGCTTTAAGTCAGCAGCTTTACTTTGGTCTCCCAAGTTGGTAAATTTTTTTCCAAAGCAAGTACATTTTTTAGTACCAGGTATCTATGCTAAAATTAAAAGTTCATGCCCTGTTATACTTACAGAAGGACCACTATTCTCTCATATGATGGTACCAAAAAAACCCCAATCTTCAAAGCTATGATTTAATATAGCTATTAAAGAAATAAAATAATGTAGCCGTTAAAGAAATAAAAGCTTACATCATTCATGTCTTTAATAGTGTTTTCCATTTTTGTAAGAATACTTCCTGCCAAACTAAAAAAGAACAGGATGTTCTTTTTACACAATATTTCCTTACATCAAAACCACTTTGACTACATCTCCTATTACATGGAAAAAAAAATTTGCCCTTTACATGTGTAGGGATGTCACTGAAATCAATCAGTCATAGCCAAATATCTAGTGGCAGGCTAATAACATTAAGCACAATGTCACATACAATGTTATGATACCTAATTATACTTTGATATAGAAAATTTGAGATCATAAAGGACAGACAGGTCTTAGAATGGGTAGTCTTAGAATGGAGAGCCATTTTATTTTATTTCAAAAAATAGCAAATGTCTTAAGAACGCAAACCAGGAAGTTATTAAAAGCTTCATAGCAAAATATTGAGCCAACTCTGTTACAATATATAGGCTTGAGGTTCTAACAGGTAACACTATGCCTCAATTCACTGAGCAAGTAATGCTCCTGATACATAAACATCGCGCAGTTGAAATATGGAGCTGAATATCTAAAAAAAAGAGAGGGTATTTTTATCTTTGATCTTTCATAATCAAAGCAACTGAAAAACAATGACATTTTAACAGGTTTGATTCTTTTGGGGAAAAGCCATTAAAAATAATTCCTGAGTACTTAGGTTAAGTGAATATATCAAACCAGATCAATGAAGACCAACATCCTGTTAGGTGAGCCTTGCAGCTCAAAGAGACATTCTCTAGCACGGCTGTCATGGCAGGATCACGGCCTAAATACCTTAATGAAATACATGAAAACCTTCTGGTATGCACATTCAAATTCTCATCTTCTGTAGCAATAGCCTACAACTGTCAACTGTGAAGCTTGCTTTGCTGAGAAAAACATCGGTTTAAATATAATTTCCTTTTGCAAAATCTTGCTCTGCAAACTGCCACAGCTAAGCCTTCAATGAACCATCACATCAATAAATATGTGAAATATATAAATCAAAGTTTATGCAAGGGGCTTTCACGCTATGCTAGTATACATACTGAATTGTATGCTTTGTATCAGTGTTTTGAACATAGAAATCTAGTTATTTAGGTTCTTGCTATTATAATGGAAGGCAATATATTCATTTCCCATTATTCTCTTCAGATGCATGTCACAACATCATCTTATTATACAACATGTTTCTAAAATTCTGTTGGCATTCACCATGTTCCTATGATTTCAATTGAATCTGTATAGTTTGATCTTAAAACTGTTGCCAATCAAAGTGGTTTAGAGAACTAATCCCAAAAGGACTTTCATATATCTTACTTTATATATGTTTTCCCAGAATTACAGGATTACATTTCAATGGATGTAGAAAGATTATTGTACAAAGCATAGTTAATAATTCACAACACCGGTATTCAACTTGACCAGTTACAATGAATTCACAAAAATATTTTTAATTATACCCAGTCTTTTCTACCCACCCACCCCAAATACGTAAACAAGTTTCTCACGATGACAATGGCAAGACATCAGTTACTGAGATGTACTGTATGTGAAAGACAACACCTAGGATAAAGGCCTGGATTTGACAATTCCAGTATGTGCTCCTGCTTACTTCCCATTCTAGACCACAAGCACCATTTTCAGACTCTTGCAGTCATTGAATAAACAGAACTTACAGGTAAATGAAGCTTTTTTCTTAATGCAAGCTTCTGGAGTCAAACTGCTGAAAAGTAACATGCTTATATAGAACAAAAGAAATGATGACGTGGGGAAAACTGGAATCAGTCATACCAAAACTCTCAGAGCAATGATAATGTGCAGTACTGCAGCTGTATGTTAACTAAGACAAAAACTTCTTGGCATTACAAAGATGAAGATTTCTGTTCACACAAGCAAATTTTAATAGGCTATTAAGCATTTGGTTAAAAACAGGCTTGTACTAGTCTCACTGAAAAGGAAACACTTGTCAAAATGTTTTTTTTTTTAAAAAATACTGTATGACATTGTCTAAATTGCAATTTAAGTATTAAAATCGTGTTTCAGAAGTTCCTCGCTTCAGGTTGTTACTCAAAAACTCATCATGTTCAAAACTCAAATTATTATGAGATCTTGATATCATAAGAAGCTTTTCCTTATTAGTAAAGTCTTTTTTGACTGCTGCTTGTGGAACAAGTAACCTATCCATTGGGTCCTCTTTGTTTTCTAGTTTCATATATCCTTTACTGTTGCTCCGATCCAGTCTGGGCCAGCTGGGGTGTTTCCTTTGTTCAGCTTGGACAGTGAGTGTAGACGGACCCCTGTCCAAGTCCAGGGACTTTGAATGTGAAGAGAGCAGATGCAAAGATGTGTTGGACCCAAACTGTTTTCTGGCAGCACCAGGGGATAAAAGCTTTCCTGTGCTTGGTCCAAGAGTCATAGAAGATTTGAACTGATCCGATGGGGTGTCCACAAAGGAATTGTGCCGTGGCAGTATGGCAGCAGCCGGCCTGTAGGACTCATTGGTATCAGTTAGTGGAGCGGCCAGAGAATCCATCGACAGATTTCTAGATCGACTCCTAGAGATCTCCGAGTCCTCAGTTATGTTGTCTATACTGGGCTCATCAATAACACAGTTATTCAGTTTAATTACTGGCAGTGTGAAAGCGCTAATGGAAGATGATACAATGGATTTTGTTTCACACTTTATAGAACTAGTGTTTTTGTCATCTGAAGCCTTGCTAGAGTGAGGGTAAAGTCCAAAGACTGATCCAGATTGCTCAGTCAGAAGAGGTGGCAGGAGGCTACCAGTGGTCCTATCTTCATGTAAGGTAATCTCATCTTCTTCAGCAGAACTATCCATTCTAAAATTACTCTTGAAGCCAGAAAAAGGAGCAACTGTGTTCGCAGCCAGCTGTGATGCACACGAGCTCCCGCTGTGCCTTAGTTCTCCTTCTCCCAACAAGCCAGTGAAGGCACCACTCAGCTGCTTTTGTTCCCTGATCCTCAGGGTGTGGATGTCTATTACAGTGGAGTATATGTCTCTCATGTGTATGATTTTTGTTTCTCTGTCACGGTTTTCATGCAGAATGGCATTTGCACAAATAAAAATGAAGATTCCAATGCCCATAGTAAAAGGGCCCAGCATTTTCATCTTATCTGAGTGTACATGCTGTTCAAAGAAACGAAGTAAAATGCTTCCTTGGCTTCTCAGGACCTGGGTTTCATTTACAGACAGATGATCTTCAGATCTTAAAAGCTGTTCCTTCTGGGGCCAGTACCCAAGGATGGCCATTGCAATTCCAAAGAATGCGATAAGCACTCCCAAAACAAGGAAAAATCCTGATGGAGAATAGAGACGGATTTTGCCCCTGACTATTACTACATCAGCCCTGGGCCGGCGTCTAACGGGTTTCTTCTCCTCAGAAGCTGGTGCTGTGGCAAGATTTAAATGTTGCTGAGATCTGGCAGAGTCTTGCCTTTTTAAGGCAGCCAGTCCTGTTATGACTCCTCCGGTTGCTATCATAGTTCTAGATTGTGCCCTGGGGGGAAAAGAAGGAAAAGAAGAAAAAGAAATATTGAAGCAAGCAAAGGTTGTGTCTGGAAATATAAACAGTACTTTGTTAATCTGTAGGTATTTCTTGATAATCAAAATATGCATTACTTTAAAAAAGCTACTGTAGCTTAATCCATTTATGACATAGTAGCAGTTCTGAGATCCACATGACATCTTAAAAAGATATTCCAGAAGTCTTCTATCACTGGAAACAGAGGTAGGAAATCATTCATCAGTGATACAGATAGTAACAGAAAGCTAGTGCTCTTAATGGTAGATATATCAGGATTAAAGATTAAAATATTCAGAAGTTTTAACAGATGACTCATCTCTGGACTGGTCTGTAGCAAAGTCAATAATGTATTATTACCTTGTGTGTGTTTTAGATAATTTTAGCAGTTCTTTTGAAAACTTCTGTGACACACAATGACTGAATCCAGATCACTCAATATATCCCCCTTAAGAGATCTTTCCTTATAGATTTCAGCATACATTCATATTTATTCCATCATTTAAAGAAGCTTTATTAAGCATATTCAGATCACCTGTGTATCAACTACAAACCATTTTTGTCTTTCCTAATAAAGCCGATCCTCTTGTATTCGGATATAGAAGTTTTTTGTCCCTTTCTTGGTTCCTCATGGTCTACAAATCAAGTAGCTCGGTTTAGTTTACCAGATGAGAGATCTTTATAAATTTTAAGTTCATCAATTCCAAGGTTCATCATTTTATGAGGACTTCCTTTCATTTTAGGCTTACTTTCATACCTTGCTGTCTACTACATGAGAAACATTAACCAGTGTGGGCTTGAAGAGAAAGCCATGTTTGATAACTTTTTATGAGTAACAAATGAAAAAACACAGCTCAGGATAATTATATTTTATTTTACAAGCTATCTTGTAAATCTGTATCTGTATCTTGTAAATCTGTATCTGTAATCGGACTCAAAACTAGTTTCTGAGCTAATTAATGATTATTAGAATGAATACTAAATAATATTATAGAGTAAAATTCAGATACTATAAGCCAGGTATGAAACAATTACATTCTCTTTGGTGGCCTTACTTAGGCTCAGAGGTAAAGAAAGGCTGGCAGTCTGTTGCAGGAGAAAAAGCTCTGTGTCAAAGCTGGGGAAGGTCTAACAAGCAGATATAGCTAATGTTGGACTGGGTGAATAATGGGAGAGGCTGAAAAGCAGATGCAAAGCAAACTGGTGATTGCTTGCAATTTTCATGCAGTAATTTTCTTCAGATGTCTTAAAAGATTTATGGTTTTTTTTAAAGTCCTAGCAGTGCACCCATGAAAAATAAAATATTAAAATATCTATCATGGTAAGAGAAACAACCAGAGAGACTCTATATTTGGACACTATCATAGATTTCCAACACTTCAAGCAGGTGTCACATAAGCATATCTACAATCACAAATAGGTCCAACCCACCAATTATGAACTTGATTATGAAATACACAGGCAACTTGAGATAGTTGGCCAGGTGTAAGGTCTAATCCAGAAAAGAAATGTAGGAAGTGTTCATTATCTGTTCAGTAGAGCAATTCAGATGACAGACAGAAAAAGCAGCAACCTGAACTCCCTCCCTGCACCACCATCATTAAAGGATAGAGTGATTCCCCTCTCCCTGTGAGAAACCTTTTTTTTATAAAGGGAAGACCTGAAAAAAGGCCTAGGGTGCTAAGTATAAAGCATTTCCTCAATTTCTGAAAGCAAAATTCATAGTATTATTCCAAAAATCTCAGAAATTTCACTTGTAGTGTCAAGTTTCACATCCCTAATCTCTCTGGAAATTCTCACCCTTTGGAATTTATTTCCATTTTTATGCTATCTGGGCAATTTCAGTAGTTCAATGCAAATTAATTTATTGAATTCTTCATGAAAAGCAATTTTTTAATGTAACAATTTATATTAAAAAAAAAGTTTCACACTGATAGTCTTTAAAAGTTAAAACAAAAGTTTCTCAATATGCCAAAACAAAAGAACATTATTCTGTAAAACAGTTTGCATCTCTAGACAGACTTAAAAAGGATTTATCCATTCTAAAAGCTGTTGTATTTTGTCATGACTCAGTTAAATGTAATTAGTTTTATTAAATAAATTCAGAAAATTATGGGATATCTTTACTGAAATGAATAATCATTTAGCTATAAACTAGTTTGTTCCATCATTCTTTTCCAGATCCCAGAGATTTAAGGGTTATGAGGAGTTTCCATAGTCATGTGGTAGTTTACAGGCACATGCCAGCCCACTCTCTCTGTTCTCAGGGCTGCCAAGGAACTGCACAGCTAAGGAAGGTTAGTGCTAAATCCACACTCGACCTGTTGGCAAGATTTGTTATTTTTTGTACTGTACTGTGCTTATCACAGCTACCTGGATCACACCCAAGTGTGAATGGAGTACACTTACATTTGCTTGCTAAATATTTTAAACATACCTCTAACAAGTGTTCCTCTCCAACTCTTAAAAGTAGAGTAAATAATAACATTCTTAAAAATTACATCTTGGGGTGTGTTTCTATAGAAAGTTCTCATTTGCAAATTTTGCAAAAATTGCAGGGAAACCACATCTCCATTTCCTTCTTAATTGGTCTCCAGTAACGTGAAGGACAGACAGAAATTGAGACCTGTTAAAGTGAGAGAGAAAGCGAGATCTCTCAAGCACGTGGCTGGCTTCCTCTCAGCATTTCAGGGGAATGTGTTGCTCCTCTGTTCACTTGATCTGCATCAGAAGTGAAGGGGAAAGAAAGTCTGGCTGCAACAGGATACAAACATATTTTATACATACAAAGAGTCTCTTTCCTATTTCTTGAAGTCATATGAATAGTATTAAAACTTCTTTCACGGAAAAAAATCATAACCGTGATTGTAAATTAATTTGTAAATGTAAATTAATAATTTGTAATAAACCACAGTGTTGGCTTATAAGCTACTTAATACTAGCTGAACTTTCATCTCTTCTACATCTAATAAAATCAATGGTATTAACAGACATACTGGTATGAGATTACTTCAATTCATGCTGACAGATTTTCACAAACCAATTACAATGTATTGCATATTGCACCCTTTTTGTTAGAAAATACCATATTTAGAATAAAGTGACATTGAAGATACATTTGATTTATTCTGCAAATGTTTAGTTTCACCACATAATAGCCATCCTAAGTGCCACTGACAAATGCTGCTTTTCTTATTTAACTTGGTACAATGATTACATTTAGTTTTACTTTGAAGTCTCAATTCAAACTTCTGAACAAGCAAAGACTTAGAAGGCTTTGACTCTGAGGTAAATAAAGATTATCCTTGGAGCTCAGGCAGTAACTCTTTGATGGCACTGTGGATGACACTGACTGGCTCTAAAATGAATAATATAATGGTAAAATGGGTGTGGAATACAGAACAAAAAGAAAGGGACAGGCCTCTAATTCATTTTATAAAACACAACCATCTCGCTGATACAAAAGGACTGCAGCTGTCAAGCTGCTTTTGAAGAACAAATGTGACTCTAACCTCATAGCTGCTGTTTGCTCCATCTTCAGCAAGAACATCAGGGCCAAATGCCTGGACAGCTTAAGAGTTTTAGTCTTGAAAGCAGCAGTGGCCCAAATTTACCTCTACATTTAGCGTCACTTGGCACTGTGCTGCTGTTACACAGTGGCCCTGACACCAGCCCTGCCAGCCACTCAAAGATCACCCTAGAAAAGCCTGTCTTGCTTGAGGTCCTGTAAAGCAACTCCTGCTCCTTTCACTCTTGTTCTCTCTCTTTGCGTTGTTTGCACAGAGGAGAATGACTCAGGCTCTTGACACTCCACTTCTAACCTCTTCCATGGCCATTAGCAAGATGTATGTGTCACCTTTCATCCAGGCTGTAGGCTAAGCCCAGCCCTCTGTATCCAACACACTTTCTAGGAGATGCCTTAAATAACCCCAGCAGCAAGTGGAGCAACAGGCTGTTCTATGCCCCCTTAGCATGAAGAAAGGACAGATCCCTCAGCAGGTACTACTGGTAGTTACCTCAGGTGACTCTAGTGTCAGTAGGGCCTGCAGAGAGCCATGCAACAAGGACAGAGAAATGGAGATGAAGGGAAAGACCTGGATAATTGTGGTGGGTTGACCCTATATGGATATCAGCTGCCCACCGAAGCCACTCTATCACTCTCCTCCTCAGCTGGACTGGAGAGAAAATATAGTGAAAGACTCATGGGTTAAGATAAGGACAGGAGATAGCTCACCAGTTACCATCATGGCCAAAATAGATTCAACTTGGGGAAATTAATTTAATTGATTACCAATCAGAACAGAGTAGGATAATGAGAAATAAAACCAAATCTTAAAACACCTTCCCCTGACCCCTCCTTCTTGTCAGGCTTAATGTTACTCCTAAATTCTCTACCTCATCCTCACCAGCAGCACACGGGGATAGGGAAGGGAGGTTGTGGTCAGTTCATCACATATTGTCTCTGCAACTCCTCCCTCCTCAGAGGGAGGGCTCCTCACACTCTTCCCCTACTCTGGTGTGGGGTTTATCCCACAGGAGACAGTCCTCCAGGAATTCCTCCAGCATAAGTCCTTCCCACAGGCTGCAGTTCTTCACAAACTGCACAAGCATGGATTCCTCCCACGGGATGCAGTCCTTCAGGACCAGACTGCTTCAGCATGGGGGTCCCATGGGGTCACAATTCTTGACAGCAAACTTGCTCCAGTGTGAGTTCTCCTCTCCACCAGTCCACAGGTTCTGACAGAAGCTGCTCCAGCATGGGCTTCCCACAGTGTCACAGCCTCCTTTGGGCATCCACCTGCTCCACCATTGACCACCATGGACTGCAGAGGGTCAGCTGGTGAGGCCTTTATCACAGGCTGCAGAGGAATCTGCTCCACTACCTGAAGCACCTCCTCCTCCTCCTCTTTCTTCACTGACCTTGGTGTCTGCAGAGTTGTTTCCCCTCACATATTCTCACTCCTGTCTCTGGCTGCAATTGCTGTTGCACAGCAACTTTTTCCCCTTCTTAAATATGTTATCACAGAGGGTCTACTGCTGTTGCTGATGGGCTCAGGCTTGATCAGTGGTTCGCCTATCTTGGAGCTGATTGGCCCTGGCTCTAATGGACATGAGGGAAGCTTCTAGAAGCTTCTCCCAGAAGCCACTGCTGTAGCCCCCCTGCTATCAAAACCTTGCCGTGCAAACCCAATACAGTAACAACTACAAAAGTATGGGTGGGTAAGGAGCCACGAGAGGGGCTGCAGCCCATTGAAGAGAATACTAGAGCCAGAGGAATAAATTCATACAGGAAAGGTTTGCAGACATCATGCAAAATGGGTAATGATAAAAGAAGCTTCACCCTGGGATGTGGGGTGACATTGTTTTCCTTGTATTACACTGGTTAACCAAGCAAAAGCTGCCAGAGAGGCTGGAAGGGATTCTCGTTTATCACTTTTCCATATAGGGAAAGGTTGCTCAGGTGCTCAAGGAAAGCCTGACAAAAAGGAAACTTAAGAAAGAGGGTAAAACAGCTTTCACAAAACAGTTTGTGTAACCGCTAGACTCTTGCGTTTGCCAATTAAAGAATGAAGGTCAACAGAGGTTCTTCTCGCCCTCTATTCCGCACTAGTGACACCACATCTGGTGTATTGTGTCCAGTTCTGGTCTCCCCTGTTCAAGAGGGACAGGGAAATACCAGAGAGAGTCCAAGGGAGAGCTACAAGAATGATGAAGGGACTGGAACATCTCTCTTATGAGGAAAGGCTGAGAGCCC
>JANHGN010026596.1:0-18724 GCA_024605025.1 Megaceryle maxima | reverse complement strand
AAAACTTCTTCACTGTGAGAGTGACAGAGCCTGGAACAGGCTGCCCAGAGAGGCTGTGGAGTCTCCTTCTCTGGAGACTTCCAAGACCCACCTGGATCTGTTCCTGTGTGGGCTTCCCTGGGTGTTCCTGCTTTAGCGGGGGGCTTGGAGTCAATGATCTCCAGAGGTCCCTTCCAACCCCTACCATTCTATGACTGTGATTTTACGATTTCCTTAACCAAGTCAGGAGGTCAAACAAATCAACAAAGAAATGGCAGATTCACCCTGTGATACAAAGGTAATGCATAAGTAAGTTCTCATAGATAAACTAATTTAGCAAAGGTGGACAAGGATCCCATTTTCCTACAAGTATGTCAGGCTATCACCAACAATCAGACAGAAATATGGTGCATTTGTGCCATTACCCATGTCTGACTTTGCCAGCCTAGAGAAAGGAAGGGAGGCAGAAGGAAGGTGACATGGGGACTCACTAGAGTAGCAGCAGAGCATAGAGCAACCTGAACAGCCTGGACATCTCCACAGGGAGGTATGGCAGACAAGACCAGTGACTCAGGGTCCTTTTGAAGCTAAGAACTGTCTGTATAAGTAATGCTCATCAAAGCAAATGACAAAATGGGTGGGATAGGATTTCAGTGGATCTGAGCCCAGCTGACTCACTGATTATCCCAGCTATAAGAGATGTGTCAACTGCAACAACCTATTCCAGACTGCACACTTCTTCTGTTTTAACAGCAACTGAGGCAAGAACTGCTTTTTAGACAACGGGTGTAATGCTAGGCAGCCTAGGAAAATCTGAAAGATGTGTGTGCAAGAGCACAGATTCAATGGAAGGAATTGACTTCATAGCATGTTCTAGTGGCTCCTGGTTCCACAAAGTATTTATTTCTCTCTTTTACCTAAGAGGCCACCACCCTAATAGTTCTCTTTCATCCCTCATCACTAGCAGCACCTTAACGGGACTGCTGTCAAAAAATTGTTTTCAGAGATGGTTAGACTACTAAAAACCTAATTAATATCTCAGCAATTTTTCTCCACTTGCACTAAGCTTTAAAGCTTGGGGCTTCTATTTTAGGTATCTATAAAAGCTTTTTTTTTTTTTTCCCCAATTAGTTTTGTGCTATAAAAGTTATTAGTTCTACCTACAACTTAAGTCTTTTTAATGTATACATAGTTATTTGAATTAGACTGAGACCTTACACTTAATTTTAAAAGTATACTAGCAGCAATGATGGGAAGCAAATTAAAGAACAGTAGAACTGTGTGTCTGTAATATTATTTGTTTTATTCCAGATACATTTCAGTGTCCTTTACCAGTTACAATCTTTGTTGTTTGAATAAATATTTTTTTCTTGTTTACTGTTTGAAAAATGACTGAAACTTAATTAAGTTCAATTATCAGAACTGTGCACGTTATTTCCCTGTAGTTTAACTTCATGTAAAACTTTCTGCTAAGTACAGCTCTTGTGTTTCAGCAAAGAATTAAATATCACTGCAGTAAGAAGTAGTGAATGACAGAAGATTTATATTACCATAGCATTTCCTATCTTACTTTTTCAGCTGATTGGGAAATTTATTTCCCCTTAGTACTTGAATGGATATTGTTTAAGCGACTCGATCTCAAGTTTTAACAAAAGGACAAATTTTAGCATCAAGGAAAGTTTCTTTTACCTTTGATAGAGCCAGAGTTCTAGGAATGAAGGAGGTACATGAGACACTGTTTACTCATAAAATATTTCTCATAATCAAGAACAGAGTGATAAAGTAATAAGAGAATTGATAACATAAATGAGTAAACATCAATATTGAGCTGTATTTAATACATCTCTACTTTTCTCCTGATGTACTTTGCCTCAGTCTTTAATAGTCAGACTGGTTATCCTCAGCGTGGACAGCAGGAGGAAGTGATTGTGCCCCTGTACTTGGCAGTGGTGAGACTTCACCTTCAGTACTGTGGTCAATTCTGGGTGCTACAGTGTAAGAAAGACATTGAGGTGCTGGAGCGGGTACAGAGGAGGACAACAAAGCTGGTGAGGGTCTGGAGAACATGTCTTATGAAGAGAGTATGAAGGAGCTGGGATTGTTTAGCCTGAAAAAGAGGAGGCTGAGAGGAGACCTTATTGCTCTCTACAGCTACCTGAAAGGAGGCTGTAGTGAGGCTGGTGTTGGCCTCTTCTCCCTACGTAAGTAATGACGGGACAAGAGGAAATGGCCACAAGTTGCACCAGGGGAAGTTCAGATTAGATATTAGGAAGAATTTCTTTACTGAAAGAGTAGTTAAGCATTGGAACAGGGGGCCCAGGGAAGCGGTGGTCTCCATCCTGGAGATGTTCAAAAAATGGGCAAATGTGGCACTTTGGTACATCATCTAGTGGTGGGTAGAAGGTTGGACTTGATGATCTTGGAGGTCTTTTCCAAGCCTAACAATTCTATGATTCTGTGATACCTATGTACATACATACAATGCATGCATAACATACCAATGTGTTATCTATGCATAGAAGTTGTCATCTGGTACAATCTGTTTCATTACAAAGGTAAAAATATGCAAGTTTATAGGCCCAAGGGGGTTAATCATTCTGGTAGAGAAAATACAGCAATAGCTGAACAGAGGGTAGCTCCATAAGAAACAGAAAAAATAATCTCAAATTACATTTTTATTTTGTGGTTTAACAAGCAGCCCCCTCCAAGTGCCTAGCACACCAATGGGACTGCTGTAGGATGCATCTCTCTCCTCATATCCATTCCTCAAAAAATGACCTGATTGAACAGATTAAAAAAGAAAAGCAAGTAGAAGACGTCTCTTGTATTCAAGATGATGGGCTATTTTAAGTGCACTTTAATTGACAATAGGTGAAAAGAAAGCAGGTGAAATGTGGTATTAAAAATCCTCATAACCTCAGCTGGAATTTTAAAGTCATGCTATCAAAAGGCAAGGATAGGAAATGTTATGCCTATTTAAAACATTAAAGCTTTGAAATTTCCTACTAAAACAAACTTTTTGGTTCATATTCCCCTTAGTGCCTCTTTTAGGCTGTAAAGGGATAAGCTTAGGGACTAATAACATTCTTTTAACCTCTTGGTTGCCAGTTGGATTATGGAAACAGGCCAAATCGTGCAAGCGGTTTCACAGCATAAAAAGGAAAACAGAAGCTGCATGTGAGTCTGACAATGCAAGAGCACCAGGGTGTCCAAGTGGCAGCAGAAGGCAGAGGGTCTGCTGCAGAGATTAAAAGCTGAGGTCCCCGCAGTATTAGTAGACCACACAGCTGTAGTAAATGGTCTGTATTTGCTTTACAATAGTACCATGTTAAATACTAAAATCTTTGCATTCATAAATGGAAAATAAAAGCTTGGTATTAAAGACATGTCAAAATCTGTTGGGAAATTTGAAGCCAGACAGTGATCCATTTTTATTTTAAAAATCTAGATCTGGCAGTGGTTTTCAAATCTGCACTGTACTGGTCCAAGCAAGACCACGGGGATCCAGCAGTTACCTCTGCAGAATCTCTGAAAGGCAACTAGGCAACTCTTTAAAAAAATGTATTTTTTATTTCTTTTAAGGAATCCAGGGGTTCCACAAATTGTGAAGGACAGGAGACTACTAATTTGGAGTGGATCTAGAGGATGAATGGAACAAAAGTGAAGCAGCTCATTGTTCTACTGTAACAAGTTAGATATTGAAACAAACTAAGAAGGGGAAATGAATTTTTAAAAACAAACCCAGGCTTTAACAAGATTTATGAGATCTCATTTTCATACATTTCTATAACCATATTGCATCACACTGGTTTGAAATATATGCAAAGAGGTACCTTTACATTGTACAAAGGGGTACAGTTTCCTTTTATGAAAGTGACTTTGATGCAACTTTCAGGTATAGGAAGTAGATAAAGGAGCCACACTGAATCTACAATGAATATATCAAATCTCCATTTGGACTCACATTCATCCTATTTCATCAGCAAGCCTGGGACGTGGCGTTTCCTATCCTCACCTGTGACTGTCCACTGCCCTTGTGTTAAAGCAGGACTCTCACAGCTAGGAAAGTCCGAGTATGACTGTGAGTAACCCAACTTCCTAACATCCTCAAGGCATTACACTAAGTGTCTGCATAATGACGCAGAGGAAAGGTTATAAAATTACCCCAATCCAGAAAAATTACAATAAAATATCTTTAACCCTCTAGTGCTATTTGAAGGGGGAGAGGGGAAATAAAACCAAATACAAAAGAAAAAAGAACAAAACCAAACCAAACAAACCCAACAAACTAGTCTTACAAAATTGTAGTTCATAACTATTAAGTGAACCTCTCAACCAGACAAGGTATAGAACTTAGTTACAAAGATAAAACTGATCAAAACCCAAATTTTCATGCTAATCAGTTTCTGTCCACAGTAATAAAAGCCTCTCCTTCCCTTAGAAAGCACATGGAAGTGAGCTTGAAGAGTGACGTTTCATTTTTCAAAGGAAATTTTGGAACATACTGTCCAAGACAGCTGGATCAGCAAGTCAGAGCCCTGGTGCATATACATAATGTGGATACAGGATCAAAAGATCATTGGATAATCCAAGCTAAGTGGGAGCTCAGGAGAGCTCTAGTCCAACCTCCCCCTCACAGTGGGGCCAGCTGCATGGTCAGACCAGATTGCTCAGGGTTGTGTCCAGGCTGGTCTGGAAACACTCCCAGGATGGAGCCAGCACAGCCTCCCTGGGCAGCCTGCGCTTCTGCCCCGCTGGCCTCAAGGAAAGAAGGTTCTCCCTATATCCAGTCTGCACCTCTCTTGTAACTTGTGTCTGTTGTTTCATGTCCTAACACCATTCCTCTTTTGAATTCACCTGTGATTTTATTTGGATATAAACTAATTCAAAATAATAACAACTATGGAATTTGAATGAAAAATTATCAACTCAGAAATACTGATAAATATCATTGTAAGCTAAATGAGATGCCAGACTCAGAGAATGTTGTGACTGCATTCTTTAAATCACACTAAACAAAAATCCCTTTTAAAAGCCTTCATCATTAACAGTATCTGCCATATACATTAATTATTTCAACTATTATGCCAAGGTCAAAAGTGAACACCCAGGAATACTGCAGAAAGGTGAATGCCAGAGCTGCTTATCCTCTCTGCTATTATTTCTTCTTCAGCTTGATCCTTTCAGTGGGTCATACATTGCAATTCTGTGCAAAATCAGCAACATTCAATATTGGCAGCATTATACACAGCTCGTTAGCCACTCACAAAAGCACAGAGCACACATCAAAGAGAGAAAGAAGAAACCTGAGTTTCTATATTTTGCTTTCAAGACACTGCTTTATGACTTGGCCTAGATTTGCTCTACAAGCTTTTGCCTGGCCCAGTTGCACTCGCTTTTAGATTTGTTCCATCCCCAACTACATCTACTGGCACGCTGTGGTAAATCAGATGTGAGTCTACAGAAGTTCATGAATTTTACCAACACAAAACTCAAGTAACATGAGGTTTGCACCAGGTCTCTTACATCTAGAACAGCCTCCCAGTCATCATACACTGAACCAAACATTCTCAGGCCACAGAATACCTTTCTCATGCAGTGTAAACCCACATGCCCCACCATCATCATGTGTGATGTCTTGAATTTCCAGCCGTCCCAATCTCTGTAGCTGTAGCAGCTTCTTAGCTCATGTCCTACATGACAGACTAAAGAAACACAAGCTCTCAGGCACAGGATGTGTTTGTGGAATGCCTACTGCAATCACCGTATTAAATTGTTAATAAATGCAGACCTTTAATTTGTTTTCAGAAGTCTGCACCAATACCTTCTTTACTTATGCACAGAAATTTTCACTTCTTATGAACAGATACATCACATCCTGTTCCAAATATATTACAACAAAAAGCAAAAGGGAGCTAAGAAAAGACTGAAGAAACAAAAATGGGAAGAAGCTATATAAGATTTGCAGAAAATGTGTCTACAAGGTGACTAACTATTAAAGCTATTTCATTTTCTTCCTAGAAGAAAAAATAGAATATGCACACAGGAAAATGAAAGCTGGATGTACTAGGCTTTATTTTTGCCTTTCTTTGCTTGCATTCTCCAGTTTGCCTGAGTTTTTCTACTAAAAAGCAGCTGAGGGTTTTTTAACCTAAATTCAGTAAGGTGGTAATTGTCCTTTATGACTAAAGTGACAGAATCTGTTTCTAAGCTATTTTAGCACTTTAGTTTGCACGATCCATTTTCTAGTGAAAATCAGTACTACAAATGGAAGTAGATATTGGATATTTAGCCAAATATTCATAATTATTTTAGACACATTTGTCCATTCACATTATTAGTGATCATATTCAGTAAATAGAAAAGATCCTGGGTTAGCTATGTTTACAGGTGAAGTAAGTAGAGTATTTACAATCTTTTATGCCATGCAAT
Source organism: Megaceryle maxima (assembly GCA_024605025.1). NCBI lineage: Eukaryota > Metazoa > Chordata > Aves > Coraciiformes > Cerylidae > Megaceryle > Megaceryle maxima. Next base: position 12,313 of record JANHGN010026596.1, on the reverse strand, counting down.
CTATCTGCTTTCAGTATAAAGCAAAACAGTAAAGCTTTTTATTGAAAATAATTACTTTATGAACACAATCTAACTTTAAATGTGTAAAAGAAGCATGTGAATATTCATGCATTTATTCTAGCTCTTTTTTTTTTTTCATTTTTTATCTTTTAGACGTTACAAAGAACAAAAAGAAAGAGCTTCTTTTAGAAGTCAGAAAGTGAAAACTGTGAGATATTACAGCCCAGCAACCCAAGAAGTGAAATCCAAAATACAGAGAACTAATGGGAATTCTGAAGCAAGCTCACAGAATGCAGATCAGTGTATTGATCAGCTATCAGCCACAAATCATCAAATACATTTTATAAAGATCTCTAGACGCTTCTGAAAGACCAAATGTGTAAAAGCAGAGTAAAAAGTATGTTCTCTGTCATCTACTGTGAAGGAACAGCATGACTCAGGGCTCAGTGTTCCAGATAAAGCCAAATGCATTATAAAATACAAACAATAAACAAGATTGAAAATGTGAAGAAATATCTTCATTTACAAGCACTAGGATTGTTGGTTCTTCAGTTCTTATGCACAGACTTTTGAATAAAACAGTTTTAGGCACTTGGTGTGGAGGTATACAGTCACAAACAATGCTAAAGTGCTTTGGCTACTGTTTGCACTCACATCACCTAGCTTAACCAGCAATCTGTTACTTGATTTAGTCAGAGGTGAAATCTCCAGCCTAGACACACAATGTAGGCAGGGACCAGCTGTCATGAGACCAAGTAAATGTCCTTATCTGGACTACATGTTCAGGTAATCATGTTAATTAACAGGTTCTAATAATGGTAATTTCCCACTGTATACAAGTCCAAAAATTTTAAGACCAAATAATATCAGGAACAAAATGAAATATGTATTGCAAAGAAGGTTTAAGGAACATACATATTAGGTATGAAATCAAATCTCTTTGCTCCACAACTAAGATGTCTAAGCAAGCTTTCCCCCTGACCTAGAAAACACTGCTTGTTCTATAAAAAATACAAATGCAAAGGAGTAGGAGTTTGAATTTTTGTTTGCTGTCCAATTTTCAAACACTCAACACAAGAGCCCAACTCTGAAAAGTACTTGGGTTTCTACACTGTATTTGAAAATCTCAGTGCAAGACATTAAGTGCCCAACTTAGCAGATCTAAAAGACTTAGGAGTAAAAAGTAACTGTGAAAGTCACAAACATAACCCTTCTGCCTGTCCATTAACTCTGGCAGCACAGTTCTAAATTAGTGGTCAAGACACTTGTCTGGGAAGTGGGGCTTCCTGGGCGCCAGGACCCTCCACCAGCAGGAGACATTTTTCCATGTCATTAGAGAAGTCCACACAAGGCATCTTTGGAAGAAGAACTGGAATTTGGGTTCCCTGAATGCCCCAGCCACAAAGTGAGACTGTTTATATGGCCAACAGGAATAGCAGCTTCGGCACAGCTGTGGCCGTGTGCTGTAGATACGCTCATCTGGTCTGTCATTGCCTTCTGAAATGAAATCTTCTTTCATGACTATGATCTAAGGGACACTGAAAAAACATGGGTCAGTCTTGTCTTTTACACTGAAGACCTTTGTGCAAGTTAACCCACCAAAAAGAAAGACAATCAGCCTCTCTTGTCTCTGCTGTCATAACTAGCGCGGTCACAGTGTCTGAGCTGTCACATTTAAAGACAGTTCCAGCATCTCTGCACTAACTTCCAGTGACTCAGGGGTGCAGATGGACTCTCAGATGGTTACAATATAATTATATTCATCCACGGGGGCAGAAAAATCAGTGTAAGAGGTTTAGGTTATTATATGTTGGCAAAGCTATTAGACCATCATTATATCATAGCTATTATTAGGACATTAATAATGGAATGAAATTTTTCTTGGGTCTCAGGAATACCACAACAATAAGTAAATGGGATAGTGTGATGCTATTCCCAGTATGTCAACAACAGTTTCAAATGCTAGATACAAAAAAAAGGATAGCCAAGCACTAACTCGTAGAGAATGGAAAGCATAGTTCAAAAATACTTTTGGTATCCCACAGTCAATTTTTTTTGCCCATTAATGGATGTCACAGAAATAATTTAACAGAAATTAACAGTAAGCTTTAACCATATCTTCAACTGCACAGTAGAGTGATCAGCCAAATATCCACATGGGGGCATCAGTAGAACCTGTAAGCATCAACCACTCAGCCTGCTCACAGGTAAACACACAAGTTACAAAGTCCACCTAAGAGCAGCAGTTTCAAGACAGAAACTAGTAATATGCATGTATAAAGCAATAGAGATGTCAATATGAAGGTCTAAGACTTTTCCCATTATATAAATTATCCATCATGAACAATTTCTTCTGTACTTTCAATCAATTCCATTATCACTTGTGCCATAATAACCACTCTCTTTCTGCTGCAACACCCAAAACTAAGGATACTACAGATAGGAAGAACCAACAGGGAGCTAAGTAACCCAAGAGTAGTTAGATGCTAAGAGGAAGACATGCTAAAATACTGTGTTACATTTATGGAATTGTATCTCAAGCTTTGGTAGTAGCATTCACTTAGATAGATACATGATTTGCTTATAAATACTTTTACCATGAACACTGTGAACAGCTCTGGAGGTTAAAACCTAACCATTCCTTGGTAGTACATAAAGTAAGGCCAGTTAAATAGAGCAGAACAGCAGCTACCTCCTTGCTTCTACTTGCTTCCAGAATGCCCAGGTGTTATTCATGCAGGTCACTTCACATCTAGCACAAAACTTTTTTCCTGACCCTTAAAAGGTCTGCCTCCCTCACCTCAGACATCTATACTCCATCCTGTTCCCTTGCATTTCAAATACACACAGGTTTTCCATGGGACCAAGGCCTCTGAAATATGTCAAAGTGGCTGTTACTTTATTTTGCATCTATGAATCAGCATATGCCTGTCCTGTTATTTGCAGAAAAACAGCTCTGTTCAGTTATTCCAGTTAGACAGTGTCCCTAATAGCTTGTGGAACAGTAGGCTGCCAGGCCTGAGAAAAATGAGAGTATTCCTAATACATGAGGAATGACAAATGGCACTTCTCAAGTGTGGTGTCCTACTTAAAGACCTATTAATGGATGCACTGCCAACAGTGTGCTAGCTTATCTTATCCCAATGCCCTCCATTCATAAAGTCTATACATCTCTGTTTTAACACACTTGAGCTACCCTGTGTAATTTAAAACATGATGTCAGTTGACCTGCATGACCAGGACAGATGTCAGCACTGACTGGTATTCAGTAACATTTTAATTTTAGTGGGAAATGTCATCTTTTATTAGCATGTATTTGCAATTTATCCACAAATGACTTGCAATGTTATTTTTTTTAGCTCCTCAAGTTCCTCAGTTACATTGCTATTGCTACATCATCTTATGCTATTAATATTTTACTTAGTTTTCTTCAGCCTTTCATTACAAACATAAATAACAGTTTATTGTAGTAAACTCTTGACTTACACAAAGGCAGCAAAATGTTCAGAATCGAGCACTTATAGGTAAGGCATGTTTAAACTACAATGAATGTATGACTGAAGTTAGAGGTGACTTGTTAAAAACTGTTGGTCATTCTCTGATGTAATATAGACAGCATAAGTAACTTCAGAGATTATTTCAGTAAGTAGTTAAAAGCCAAGAAGACAGAGAGTATAGAGTCAAGTTTTTTCTAGTTAGTGTAAAATTTACATTTATGTCTTACGGCTTCAGGTTCTTCTCAGCTCATCACAGAGTATTTGTATCTGTCTCGTATGTCTGTATCTTTAACTCAATTTCTGAATGCATTGCTGAGGAGGAAAAAAAGTAAAGAATAAAACTCAGCAGACTACTGAGGACCAACAGATAACAGTATGGGTTACTTTTTTTTTCTTTTAAGAAACTACTTCAAAATTACCAGCTCTTTGTAAGGAAAGCACGATGAAGAAATGGGGAGAGGGAGATAAGTTGACAGTGTAGTTACAGGCTGAGCAGCAGGAAGCTGTCTGCAGACCACCATAAAATTTACAGCTCAGAGCATAGGGGAAAGAGTGAAATACAATACCACCAGTTTATTATATTTTTCAGTAGAAGACTAGCAACATGTTACCAAATTACTTGAAATAGATTTATTTAGACACCTAAAGGAACAAGCAAAAACAAAATGAAAATTATCCATGCATAACTGAAGGTATTCACTAAAATCAGTAGAAAACAAACAAAATACTTTTTAGCAAATGTTTATTTATGATTCCTCTTTTCTCACAGTTGTGTTTAAAGGTCACCGTTCAATACTTGTTCTTCCAAGTGGAAAGACAGCAGCAACACCAATTTAAGTACAGAGTAAGAGACAACAGACATTATGGAACAGCAGGGACAATCCAGATTAGCACAGGTAACACCAACCAGAGCATGCTTAAAATGTAACCAGGCTCTAGTTCTGTGAGGTACTGTCCCAACAGATCAGTTCTGAAGATGGGTACTAAGTTACCTCCTTCACTTCCATGTGGAAGCCTTGAAGGCTTTGATTCGGCAGCTAAATTTGTGTGTGTATATATATATATATATATATATAAATTCAAGTTCATTGCAGGACTAAAATGTGAATAAAGTAATTCCTATTTGTTCCAGGCAATGAAAGTACTGCAGCAATGCCCTACTAAGCCAGATACATGAGAAAGTAAAAGGACAACTGTTATTTTTTCTAAAAAAGTGCCCAAGAATTAGCAGAACAAATAGTGGAAGGAAAAAGTTCTGTATATGAACTGAGCTTGACATTTGAAATAGAGCTGCAAACACTAAGGACCACCCAGAGAGAACAAAGAGGTGGAGGAGCTTGCAGAGAGATGAACCACATCATGTAACTATGTGCAAATAGGCTGGAATGTCAGAGACAGAATGTAATTTAACCAATGCAAATGCCAAAAAAATGAAGATAACAAATGAGAACATGCTAGGAGGCAAGGGAAAATCAAATCAACAGACCGACCTACTCATGCAATTAAAAACCATGACAGATGAGAATGAAACCAAAAGGGAAGGTAGAAGAAGCATCTGGCTATGAGAACTGTAGATTTGTAGGAAATGTGTAAGGTTTGTGGGAGTTAACTAGTCAGCTACACTTGCAGCTGCTGGCAGATTTGGAAGCTGACTGCATCCTCCAGGTTCATCTGGAGGATAAGATTTTACAAAACAAGAACCTCCTTTTCCTTTCACATCACACTGTCGTTTTTCCTCTAAAGAAAGGATCAGCCATCCCCTGTCCAGGTGTTGAAAAGACCATGTCACAGGTGTTTCATTCAGGCTTCTCATTTACTCTTCAGTTTTCTTTATCCTGGAGCATCGCTAAAACACCACCAACAAAGAAGACTTGCTATAGTCCTCACAGCTGTGTGCTCATTCAGTACAGCCATTTAGCACGGCCTCCATCAGACAGGGAAGCACGCAGTGCACTGAGCTTCATAAGCACTAAGCCTCACTTATGGCAGCTGGCTCCCTTGGGAACACGCCTGCATCGCCCTGGTACACGTGTGCAGCTTCTCACACTGCCTTGACATCCCAGGGTGTGGCTCTAAGCAAGGCACATCCCAACTGAGAGCGCTCCGAATGCCAGCCAACTCTGATGTTTCCCCCTTTCAAATAGCTGTGAATTTGAGAAAAGGTTTAACACAAGTCTTCTGCAATTTTTCATGGCTGAGTTGCCAAGGGGGTGAAAGAATGGGTCAGAACAGAGGGCACCCTGTAGCCCTTAAAAGCTAAATTCAGAAAAGATCTAAAGATAAGATGCCTACTACATAATTAGAAATATAATATTTGTACTATCAAAAGTAGGATAGATCATGTCGGTATTTTTGTTGTTCTTGTTGCCATGTTTTTCGTTTTTATGTTTTTATGCATTTGTAGTATTTTATTCAGGGTCTTTGAAGGACTTCTGGCCAACTGCAGATTGCAACCATGAATATCTCCAGCATCTTGGATTGGCTGAAGGCCGTTTAGATTTTTAACTTGAACAGTCCATCTCCATTTAGTTCCAAGTCACATTTTACAAGCCATAGAGAGATGCTCCTATCACATGCTTAATGATAACATGTGATAACAGCCTTTCAGTGCCACTCACAAAGAAGAAGCCTTCCATATACCTCAAAATACTCAGTGACAACACTGAACCTAATGGTTTCCCCAGGGCTGTTACTACTTGCCTTTGCCACAACAGGAGCACAACATTCAGCTCACTGCTGCCAGAAATGCTACAAGCAGGGACTTGGTATTAGGATCTTAGTGCTTAGTATTTGTCTGCTTTATTTAAGCTGCCTTAAATCTGCAAACAGAAACACAGCTGTGCACTCTTTTCCTAACTTTTCAGTACATAATCCACGTGTAGATCCACAAATCTAGCCTGAAAACTCATGAGAAGCAAAAAAGTGATCCATTTTACAGGAAGCTTGCGTGTGCACATCGTATGGAGCCAGGGCAGAACCTTAGTGAGTTATGAAACAAGAAAAACCCAGGAGTCAGCCTGTTTTGGGACCAGTGGGACAGATTCTTAAATAATCCCTAAATTAGCATGGAAAGAATTATTGCTTCTCCAGCTCATAGGTCTCACCAAACAAGACTCCCTTTCATGCAGTCTACATGCTGAACCTTTCTTGATTAAATATTCTCACTTATACAAAAATCACTACAGAAATGTCAGTAAAGAGTGCTAGTGTTAATGATACCCTGGTGCCATAAATATCATCCCACGTGATCCCGCTCACAGAGCATATGTAAGTAGGTTCTCATTTTCTTTCCATCTGAGGTATGATATAGATTCCACAATTCCGAAAGCAGGACCATTGGTGTCACCTAAACTCCTTTCAGAACTTCTGGGTCATTCATGTCCCTCTAAAAGCCTCAAGTCCTGTAATCTCTGAGAAGTGACCAAAAGTTGAGATACCAATGTGCCATCTTTTTCTAGCTTGGAATCTCACAATACATGCAGTGCCATATTTCACTTCACTTTTCTCTTCTGTTGTTATGAATAAGCATAGTGGCACCCATCCTTGCTGAGTGTCAGAGTCCTAATTGCCTAACACCACCCACAGCACTTATTCTGAAAAAGCATTACTGAAGAGCATTGATGAAGTACAGTACAGCAAACAGAATATTTCCATGAAACCTTCAATTTTCTAGCATTTCCTGATTATCTTCTGATTTGAGCTGTGTGATCCAGCTGAGCATTAACATTGATTTTTGAATTTAATTACAGACACTCTGGCTTGGGGAGCTGTGACATTCTGAAATTCAATTGAACTGGGCTCGCCCTGGTGTCCTCCTAATACACACTGTGCTGATTAATCCAATCCTGTTCTGAATTTCTGCAATGCAGGCTACACTTATCTCTTCCCATTCCTTCACAATGAATGCTGTCCGCTGTTTGCATCCCCATCACGTGATGCCCCACATCAGCTTCTTGTACTTTGTTGAAACAGTTACTGTAGAAAACCATTACTTCAAAAACAACAGGGGCAGTAAGAACAAGACCAAGGGCAGATAGGAACTCAACATGTATTTTGGGGAGGAATTTATGGGCTTAGGTTTGCACAGGCTGCAACAGGCATCAGTTACTCACAACATTTTCATTCATCTACATCTTTATCCCCGTCCTTTCCTTTTGACAGCACATGTGGTTGTACTGCAGCTCAGTTTTGAAGAAATTCATTTCATCGATAATGTAAACAGATTACATGCACACAGTGTCAACTCTTGAGGACTGATGTTAGCCGTGGGATAATGACAAGTACTTGTTTACAGGCTCATGGAAGTTGTAAGGAAGAGATACTTTTCTGAGCTAAGTCCCGATTCATGTTTCTTACCTATAAAATCACAACCAGACCCCAGCATCTGGGAACCTACTCTTACTCAATATTACAATCAAGTTGTGTTCCAGGATGTACAAAGCATAACTACAAAATTTATGTCATTAGGAGTTTATCACCAGTAGAATTTAAAATGTTTAAAATTTTAATATCCATTTCATCTTCACAGAACAACTAATGAAATAATTCTTAGGGCAAAATTTTACAGATTGATTCAGAACCTGTTTCAGAAGTTACGTGGAAATCTTCATTCAAAATGGAAATTGAGTTGCCAAAAAACTTAGAAGCTTTTGATGCTTTTACTCTTAGGGTCTGAACCTGCAATTGAAGAAAGGTTCACCTTGAAGCATTTGAGCATTAGAACCTCCCAGTTTCTATCTGTTAACTGGGCCACAGCTCTCTTGCTCTGACCCTACAACACCCTTTTCAAATACCCATTTACTAATCACCAAGTAATTACATTCTAACTGTTCCCCTAGACAGCTATTCCTTCCTCATTTCTCCCTTATTGTTGCTTGACATGCCACAAACTTATAAAACTTTAAGGCAAGCTTTCAGCTGATGAATTCACATGCTGCTGTCTGTAGATCCACAGGGCCTTACTGTGTAACAGCCTTTGTTAGTGGGAAAAGGAGGAAAACCACCTCAAGCAAGAATACACAGGCCATACTGTTCACTTCCCTAGATACAGGGTGATGTCTGTCATTATTCTGGGACAAAATCTTTCCATTTTCCACACTTCATTTCAGCAGTCCAGTCTGCTTGGGGTTTTGAGTTGTACACAAAAAGCAGATTTAAAATATGTTAAATGATGTTCAAATTCAGTTCAATTACTGAATCCTTTCAATTACAGTAGGGTTTATATAGCAACAAAATATAGGATGTGTGTTTGTGTGTGTAAAAAAACCCCCTGTCAATTCAGAAGGTGTTAGCAAAGTTACTATTAAAGATGTACCAGTCTTTTGCTGAAAGGACCTCTCTAATTATAAATTCTTTCAATTTGGCTTTTTGGAAACATGCTTCCTTGTAGTTCACAGCCCACCTGTGAAATTCTGAAGAGGTCTCCTATAGAAAATTACCAGGGAGGGGGGAAATAATAATGTGTCAGGAATGTACATAGAAAATATTATTTATTATAAAACATTAGTATGACATATGGGCAGCAGCTTCAAAAGCTCTCCAACAGCTGAGTATTTAGTAACATGAAAGCTGAAATATATGTAAATTTAAAATTGTACATCTTTCTATTGTACAAATGATTACACAAGGGCTACACTGCTGAATATACTACACATTCAAAAATTGTTTACACAAACAGAAAATAAACATATTAACAGAATAAACAAATTATATAAGGTTTTGTTTATTTTTCCTTATACAGTCTGCCTTGCTGAGACACTGAAGCTGGCCCCTAGACACAGTTTTCTTCACAGGGATCACTTCATTTTACATTTAATATTCAACTGCTCGGTAAACATCGTGTTCTTTCTCTACACAAAATTAAAAAGAAATCCATGCTTTGTACCGTGTCAGCTTCAGCACTTTAATATTCAGAATAACTTCTACAAGTATAAACTCTTGCCAATTCAATTAGGTGATAATGTTTCTTTGATTATTTTCTAAATACTCTTTCTTTAATGGTGCTCTTAAAGCCAAACTAAAATCTAGGGAGAAAATAAAGAGCTTAGCCCCTTTACTGATGGCAAAAATAGCATCAGATACTGTTTTAAAAATACAAGACTGGGAAAGATGTCCAGTTCATTAATTTACAATCAAAACTGAACTACAGCCTCCATTTAAAAAATGAAGTATTTGTTCCCACTCTCCCACTGGGACTTCTTTACCCTAATGTCTAGAAATACTCTTTCCACTTCCAGTTCCATTTCATTCCTGGGTTATGCTCATTTTACACTCATTTTGTGCCACATATTCTGAGACAGTTGAAAACAACTGTATTTTTGACTTAAGTTGCATCTCTGCTGTTGAAACAACCCATTTATATATTTCTCTCCAAGGAAATAATTTGCTACTGTACCTTCATCATTCCCAGTAGTATTAAGTGGGACAGACTGATCACTTTTTACATTCTCAGGGTACTTGTTTGATCCACCAATATGTTTAAATATATGCTAAACTTTAAAAAAAACCAAATATTGCTGCTGACCTTGACAGCACTACAAGTGGGGTTCACACTTTTCTAGCTAAAATGTTCTGTGCTTTGAGGTGATTGAAGATGGGTTGAAGCAATATGCTCCACAAGCTGCAGACTGAGGCCACAAGAGCACATCTGGATCTGAAGTAGACAATACAAAGAACAGGCACGAGCACAGATGTCATGAGGACATAAAATATTTGGGGCAGTAGGGGGGACAACCCCTGTTCACTTCTAACACAGTAACTCTTATTTAAGACCATACCTATTAACACTAACAGTCTATACTATATTCACATATGATGAATTAGAAATCAAAAAAAGAAAAAAGTACTCTACCTGGCATCAGTGACTGAGGGTTTCTCTTTGTGAAGTAGTTAAAAAAACCAAGCTATTTTTAAGTGTATTAAAAGGAATAAACACGAAAATATTTTTTGTGAAACATCACAGAATACAAGTTTGGAAGGGACCTCTAGGATCATCTAGTCCAACCTTTTAAGGTAAGATATATATATATATTTACACACACAGTTTAAGTAAGATGGCCCAGCACCCTGTTAAGCTGAGTCTTAAAACTGTATAGGGGAATCCACCACTTCCCTTGGGAGATTATTCCAATGTCTAATTGTCATACTATATTACAGATTGAAAAATGCCCTATTCTACAGTGCAGATCTAAAGTATTAAACTCCATTTGCACACTCATGAAATACAAAGCAAATATTGAAGTATTTTGCAATCTCCTCCTCTTCCCGTTTTCCCAGATTCTAAGCCTAGGCCTCCCTCTTCCTGAAATAATCATAGTAATGGGAGCAAGAGTTGGGCTGTAGCTACTGGTGCTATCAACTGCTGTGACGAAACATGGGAACTGAAGTTCTGACAAACAAATGCAGGATCAAACACTCAGTGCTGCAAGGTGGTGAATGTTTCCCAGTTGCACAAACTGGGGTTAGGTACTAACACCCTCCTCCTCCTGTGGTTCTTTCCTGAGCTGCTGAAGTTTCTATGTAAAAGATTCACACAGAGATGCTGAGGAGCTGCCATAAGTAAGTGTTGCTTTTCTTTCAAATGGATAGTAGGCTTTAAGATTTCTTCAGGTTCAGCACTGTTATTGTCTTTTGAGTTATTAGCTGTTTCAGAAAAATCTGCAGTTTACTTTTTTTTACTGAGAGGTGACTTTAATCCATATAAAGACATTTGTTCAAATCCCTGTTACTGACCCTGCAACATACAATTGAAGAAGGGCTACATTCTTCATGTTTTTATTCCCTTTGCTTACTTCTGAGTTGTTTGAGGGTTTGATTATTAATTTTTTTCCCATGCTGCCCTGTGTTTTTCTCACTGTCACCTCAATTGATTTTCTCGAACTATTCAATACTCATATATTTGACAACTGTGAAGAAAATTAAAAATTTAAAACTTAGATTGTTCTTCCCAGATCCTGAAGACACTGTTAACCAGCTAACGCAAGGTGGAAGGAGAATATACTGATGTCGTCAGCAAATGCTGAAGGGCTTGAAGTCTTTATCTGACCAAAAATGGCCAATACCTTAGTAACAGAGGATATGCAATGTTTTATATTCCAGACTATCAGGTGATAATAAGATGATGAAAGCATATATACCCACTGTATTAAAAGACTTTTAAAATCTGACTTCGGGACAATTGAGCAGTTATAACAGTGAAGGCAGTAGGAACTACCCAACTTTACTATAATGCAAACAGACTCTTAAACATTTCCTTAGGGAAATGACTTTATGTGTAAAAAATGTTCTGGTGAACCATGACAAAATTGCACTTGGCTTGGTATCTTCCCTCTGTTTGGTATCACACGAAAGAAGCCCCATGTTGCCATTTACAAGGCATACCCAATGAAAGAAAAGAAATTTCTCCCTAATTACATTTATTATAACACAAAAATACTTTTAATTTTCACTATTAATGCTCAAAATACTGTCAGAAAATATTTAATCTTTCAAAGCTTACAAAGCTTTTGATTTCAAACACAGAATAAGAAGTCTTGTTTCCTTTGATTAGTTTTCTTATTTTTGCTCACGTGAAGAGGTGAAGAGGAAACACCCCCATTCACTATACTCATTGATTAGTACACTTTCACCTTGCCTCCCATTATGTGTTCCTTACTGGAGGTCCAACCCTTTCAGACTAGTTTCTTCCACAAATTTTTCCCTTTTTGAGAACAGCTGTTATGAAAAATACTCTTACTGCCTGTGTGTCTTGGTTTGAGTGAAAACAGAACTAATTTTGTTCAGTGATTTTATTTTTCAGTTCAGTACTTCTAACTAAC
>JANHGN010026595.1:0-21743 GCA_024605025.1 Megaceryle maxima | reverse complement strand
GGTATGTGAAGTTAACAGATCTCCAGAAATTATAGTTTCTGCACTAATCAGCATATGCCCTGAAATTCCCTTTGAGAAGTTTATTTTAAACTTTACAATGCATGAAACTAAATTCCATGCCTATTGTAATGAAAAATACAGTAACATGCAGTAGTTACTATAGTACATATATCTCAAGAGTGGAGACTACAGAAAAACTGTATTTAAGAAATAATGTGGTCTTGTATTGTAAGAGGGACCTGCATAAACCAGGTATTGCATCATGTCCCTGTAAAAACAGATCTGCTTGTTCATGTCCCCATGGAAATCCAGATTCAAAAGGAACATTGCTGAAATCAGCCTTTCAATGCCCTATTAGTTGCATCAGGTTTTGTTTCTAAATAAAACAGTACATATAGGGACTAGTGCATAAGCTATTAATGGTGTGTTGCTAATAATCTTCATAGCAGTTGCTGAAAAGAGCCCCAGTTTTTCTCACCTGGTGTTCCACAGGGGCTTTAGTGTTGTGTGTTTGTATCTTGTTACGTGTGTTCCTATTAGCAGTTCATTATGCTGCAAGTTTTATGTGACATAATAGATGTGGTGAAGCATTTAGATGTTTGCATGGAAGACATTCTTACAAGTATGAAATTATATTGCAGGTTTTAAAAAAAAAAAAAAAAACCCACTGAGTATAGTTGGAGTCCAGTCATTCTTTTAGTTCACCTTGTTTCTATTAGCATTAATAATTTATTAGACATTATCTCATGTGGCTCCCTGCTCCTTTTAACTGAGGATGAATCTTTGGTGTACAGAACTGACAGAAAATGTGATACAGAATAGCATTTAACCAAAAAGAGGTGACCCAAAACCGAAACAGCTTGTCATCCACGTCAGCATTTGCTGAAGTCTCATTTCAAGTCAGACCAGTAGATAGTGAGTACGCATTGTTACAAAATAGCTTCCAATAAACTTGACGGACACCTGTAGCTACCAGAAATGAAATATCTGCAAAGTAAACAAGTAGCAAAATCGCAGAGTTTGTTCAGAGGACCCTGCATGTTACAGAGCTTGCCCATTAAATTGTGATCTACAAACTGTGGAAGGTTTGTTTGCCTGTGGGCAAGAGAAGACCTGTAAGAGGAACATGGGCAGTGGCTGTGAAGTGCAGATTGCTGCTGTAGAATCAGACTCCTATTTGATCAGTGTGCGTGCATTTATTCTGTGGGTAGAACTTGTCTTAAAACAGGGCCTAGAAATGCTTTGTATTGTATCAGCATCCCCACGAGAACTGCAAGATAGTCAGTGTAAGAAGTTGGCAAAGTGTGAGGAGGGCTTGACACTCAGCTGAACTTGATAGTAAAGTTCCAGGTGCCTGCAAACACTAAAATGTGTAAAACTTTCAGCCTTTTCTATTCCTGGTCTCTCATTTTGAACAAGCAAACGAAAATGGGGAGCGCGGTCCCACTACAGAAAGGAAAGCATAAAGTATGCTTTTTTTACTATGTGAAATAATATTTAATAGAAAAATTTCTGCATTTTTTACAGCTAATGGTTCAGCTTGGGGGTTGACAGCAGTTGCAAAATCTTAAGAAAATTATTTTTGTATTTAAGGAGTGAGATGCATGACTCTGGTTTTGGGCAATTAGAACAATGTGAGCTGATGCTTTATTATCAGTAAAGCCTTTCTCTTTGTAGGAGTTGTCAGAACATGTGGAAAATCAAACACATTTAAGCATGCTTGGTAACTGTTAGTTTCTTTACCCTGAGTTTCCTGTAGCAGAGTCTCAGGCATTGAAATTTATTAAAATTTATTCAGAGGGTACGGGGGGGGGGAAGAGACACACAAAAGCAAACAAACAAAACCATCTCAAGCTGAGTGACTCTGGAGAAGGACCCTGAACAAAGAAACCTCTGGGCAATTAAACCTGTGCTGTTTAAGTTCCCTCCCCTTGTGCAATGGTTCAGTCCAGTTGGGTCTTGAGTCATCTTGTTCCTCATAAGATCTTTTCTCTGTCTTCAGGCAGGCTGCTCCTTATCTTGAGGGTGCAGCTTCTGCTGACAGACGTGGCTACCTTATTTTTTACAGGATGCACTGGTCTCTGGGCCTCTCTTCATGTAACTCAGCCTAACTTAACTATTTGTGGCCTAAGACTTGATCAAGTGCTTCTGTGAACGCTGTGCAATGGATTATGCTGGAGCTGCTACAACAGGAACTGCTGTTTACATTGTTATAACCAGATGCAGATAATGGTAGTTATTTAGACAAGTTAGACTTGTGATTTCTTGAGTGTACACAGTCAAAGAAAGACTCTTCCTCTGCCTTTAACTACTTCCTTTGGGTAATGCAGCACCCACTGTGTATCTCAGCAGTATTCTATTAGAGCTGCTGTCATTAGGCTCTACCAGAGAGACAGTGCTCACAACTTGAGTAGTGCAGTGTTCTGGGAACAGCTTGAACTGCTCTTTCCTAAAGGCTAAACATTTCTGTTTCTCTGATTTAACCAACTTGACAATAGCTATGAAAAGCCAGAATAGTGAAGCTGCTGCTTGGATGATGAAGTAGTGACCTGCCCTGGCTTATTTTGTCTGCTTTACCTGGAGTCTGCTGCGTGCTCATTTGCACTGAGGGTAAAGCACTTTATCAGTGCTCGTGGAACACGTGCATGGTTCAGTGCTTCTAAAAAGACTACTTAAACTGGTTATTTTATGCTGTTTCTAAATGAAGATGAACAAATTTTTTATCAATAATAATAGTGATTCACGGTACAGAAAATGGGTGTTCATTTATGAATTGTTTACCTATGTTTCCAGCTGTTAGTCAGTATCAAGAAATGCTACTCATAGGAAGACTTAGATCTTGAATTTTGCAGTTTTACAAATTAATGGCAGTGAACACAGCATGTCTGTCAAGCTGCTTTATAAACCTGCTCCTGGATAGGACTGTTGGTTGTAGAGCAGCAAAACAAAGCCTGAAAACTGCTTCCCCATCACTTTAATTCTTTATAAGGCTTCCTAACAGGGTAGATCAATCTCCATTTGTCCTGCTGTTTAGCAGTTTTGAAGGATGCTCCTTAGGCCTAAAACACTCATAGAATCGTTTAGACTGGAAAATACTTTCAAGATTGAGTCCAAATATATCCTCTGTTTTGAAAATGCTCTTTTGTCAGTTTTTAAAAACTGTGTAGAAACTGAATAATTAAATCAAATTTTGCTAAATTAGGTTACCAGTGGCAAAACATGACATGCTTAACTTTGCAAGCAAGACATTATACTAAGATGAGTATACTACAGAGTACTTCCAAATGTTCCTAAAGTACTAATTTGCTTCAACCTTTTTCTGAAAGGAAAAAATAATTTCCACTGCATAGTTTGTTACAGTTGGTCTGCAGAGTTCACCCAGTGGTCTCAAGTGATGGGTAGAGTGCAGGCCTGCACCTAGTCAGGTCAGCTGGTACATGGATTGTGAACTCCTTGGTGTACTATAGTCTTCCATTTAAGATCACTGCAGCAGGAACTAAAATCAATATCACTGGTTTTAGATCAACTTATTAATTATGCTGGTGAAGACAATTCCAACTTACTTCTGGAATAGTTCAATTTTTTGAGCTGATTTATTTTCACTGAATAATCTGAAACAGAAATGAGCATTCACAAAAAAAAGCTGAAAGCTCTAAGGGATCTGTAAACCCCCAGCTTGGAATTGAACAGACTGTGGCAGCTTGGGCTGCAGTCTGCTTTTGTGTCCTGCTTGATCAGAGACTAAGGCTGAACTGAAATATTTCTATGCCATTACTGATGCAGCTGTTACATTCCTTTGCAGTCTAGTGCATTTTAGTCATTTCTCTTGGTTTCCCTACCTGCCTTCTGGTTTTCTGTTTATTCCTTTGGAAAGCTGAGTGCACTTTTGTCACAGATGAGTACAGTGCACCTCCCTCAGAGAGAAACAGCAATCTATTTTATTGAGATAAAATAATGATTTGACAGAGTTTGAGTCTGATTGAATTTAACAAAGTTTAAACAGTGGCTTGACAAGTTCAGTAAGTTTTGTGGCAAAGGTCACCCGGTTAGTTACTGCATGGAAAAAATACAGAGTTCGAATGGTGTTGAAATGATTCACACAGACTGGAGATGCAGAGAGGACCCTCCTGTTGAGTCACGAGTTTCAGAGTGGACCCCCTTGCTTTCTAAACTGCTTTTGGAGCCCGGGTGTGGCTGGATCCAGACTTAGTCTTGGACTTGGTCAACAGTTTATGTCTAATGGAATTATCCATACAATGTTCATGATAATATTGAGTAGCTACATGGATTAGTATGTTTCGTGTTATTAATTCAGTGTGCTGTCAGTCACTTACAAGGATCTGTCAGGGGTTAAGGGATCTCTGCACCTTGAGTAAGGAAGGATCTCTTAGCTTAAGGTAAGGAATCTCTAACATTGAAAAGTGTCACTGCTCAAGGGGAAAGTCACCTGACATGCAGTCCAGCTGCCATTCAGGGAAAGCTCCGGTTGGGCTCATCCTGATGGAAATATTTATAAGGTGAAGCAGTTGGCTGCTAGTCAGTAGCATAGATAAGATGGAGATCTTGTTAGCTTTATCTTGGTCTGTATTTTAGTTATCTTGCACCTTGTGGTTTCAAAACCACCTTTCAAAATACTTTTCAAGACACCTTTATTCCTTTTTAGTTGAGCCAGGGGCTTTCTAGTTCACAAGTTCACCCCTAGGGTATGAGGCCTGTTGCTCTTTAGCCAGCCTGAACCAAAGTACAGCCAGGAATCAAGTGTATCCATCACATCTCTCAGCTGTGGTGGGAATTCGCTGTGTATTCTGTACCATCTCTTTTCCTTCAAGTCAAGTACATGACTGCTATGCAACTCCTTAGTTTTAAAACTTTAAGACTTTTACATTTCTTAATTTTTCTGAATGTATTTCTTTATTCTTTGCAGAAAAGGTACAGTTTGGCTGTTGGTCCTCCCAAAAAGGTTCCAAAGGTCAAGGGTGTAGAGTCTGCAGCAGTGCAAGCATTTCTCAGGCGGCAAGAAGAAGAAAAAAGGAAAAAAGGTAAAAGTCCAAAATACTACTTGTGGGAGACTTTTTATTGACTCTTAGAGACTTGGTCACTTATTCAAAGCTCTTGTAGATAGAGCTACACATCTGTTTCTGAAGTTTGTGCGCATAACTAGTGCTGAGGGAAGGGCAGAACTAAGTAAGGACTAGGGCTCTTTGCGTGTTTTCCTAAGGAGTTAAATGGAAATTAGCTACACTAGCATTTACTGTTGGAGATCAAGAAGTAGTAAAGGTGAAGAGATATTGCAAGAAACCATCTGGACTTCTGGTAAGTGAACTTTGAAAAGCTTTATCTGTGTGAGAAAATGGTAAGAATTCTTGTTTCTTGTGTCTTAATCTAGTGTGTCAATATAGCCTGTATTTCAAATTTGTATGGCAGAGGCTTTGTTTGAACCAGAGTTTTTCCACTGTATTATTTCCTTCAAATAGTCTATAGAATAAACTAATACTGCATTGCTTCTGATGCTAATGTTTTGTTAAAGGTAACTAAATCTGATGGACTGGATGGCCCAGGGTATTCCTTCTCTCCTGAGCCAGCTGTGAGCCTACTGCCAGGTCCAGCCAGAAACAACCGAGCACGAGTTTCATGTGGGTGTGCGTGTGCTCACAATCCATACAGTCACAGCCCTTGACATCAGAGTAACGTAGGAAGGGGGTTGTACCTTTACAGGCACCCACAACATGAGCAGCCCAATATATTTTCTAGGAACTGATGCTTTTCCTGAGTTTTTCTGGTATTTGGCCCTCGCTTCCTTGGTCTCACCAGTGTCTGGCATTCACACCTCTCATCCTATTGATTGGCTAGTTCAGCCTGAATTTTGCTGTCAGCTCACACACAGACTGAAGATAGAGAGCAGACTCATGCAGAAAATGGCTAAATCCAGCTCTGTAAGAATATAGGACAGACTTCGTCTGGTACAGCCCTGTGCTCTATCTCCAAACATAATGACCAGCAGCTTGCTTATCTGTGGCTCGCTGCTTCTGTCCCCTCCTCTACATCCCTCTACACACACACAGCCTGTTTCCCAATTCCCCCAGTACTGTGATTTATTCCCCTTCCTCACCTTCCATTAAACATCTGATAGTAAATTCTGTACAGTCTCAAAATTCTCTTGCTCAGTCTCGTAACTGCTTCCATTCCTCAAAGAACCCACAAGTCCTATACCTCCCCACACATAACTCTCCTTAGCATTCTAGAGAGCTGCTTTGGTTGAGTCACCTTAGTGGGTTTTGCAATAGCAGCATCTGACATAATTTATTTGCTTTTGTTTGTCAGAGTAGCTGATTCAGGTAGATTAGCTTGCCCTGTTGGCAGACCCCTGGTGACTTTCTGGTCTATTTTGAGTAGCTGTTAAGCAGATATCCTTAAATTACTATCCTAAATGGTTTATCAGTTTGGAAGAAATGGAAATAAAAAATAGTGCTTTTGCATAACTTTCTTCTGGTTTTCTTTTGCAGCACTGGAAGAAAGAAGGAAAAAAGAAGAACTCTTGGCTAGACGTATTGAACTGAAACATGACAGAAAGGCAAGAGCTATGGCCTCACGAACAAAGGATAATTTTTATGGATATAATGGCATTCCTGTTGAAGAAAAGCCTAAAAAGAGGAGGACTTGTGAGAATGTTGCTCAGGTCCCAGAATCTGATCATGCAACAGAAGATGAAACAGAGCAACTTGAATACAGTCAGACTGAGTCTGAGCATGAGCAAGAAGAATATGAAGAGAAACCATCCAAAGTTGCAGTGAAACCAAAGGCACCTCCCAAAAGTGCACCAGCACCGCTGAACTTTGCAGAGCTCTTAAGGCTCGCTGAAAAAAAACAATATGAACCAGTAGAAATAAAAGCAGTGAAAAAGGTAGAAGAGAGACCCAGAACAGCAGAAGAATTGAGAGAGAGGGAATATTTGGGACGCAGAAACAGAAGACCAGAAATGCATAAGAAAGGTGAGAAGGAGATGAAAAGTACAGGGATATCGTCAAAAAAAATGACCTCTCAGAAAGAACCTGTAAATACAAAACTTAACAAAAGTTCAGTAGATAAACATTCCACACCAAAAGGCAGTCTGTTGTCTTCTATGAGTGGTACTGATAAGAAATCCAAAGCACCAGCATTGACTGAAAAGCACTCACGGTCTTCATCTTCCTCCAGATTTGATCAGATGGAAAAAAACTCACAAAATGGCTCCTTAAAAAGCTCTACTGGTAGCAGTCATAGTAAATTATCTGTCAATGGTATAGGAAAGTCTGGCTCAAGCTCTCATGTGCCACCCTCAAAACCAGCAGCCAATGGGGCTCAGAGGCTGCCTTCTGCTAAGGAATCCAGCCTGAAAAAGTCTGCCCATATCACGTCAGGAAATGCTGCAGCCCTTCAGCATGGAATCAACTCCAGCGCAAAACGATCAGGCAGCAGCTTAGGAAAAGGAGGACCCGGACACCCAGGTGGTGGTTCAAGTGCAGGACTTGGACGATCAAGCAGCAGTTCTGGTGTGGGACCTGGAAGGCCAGGAAGCGGTTTAAGCCCAGGACCAGGGCGACTGGGCAGCAGCTCAGCCACGGGACCTGGAAGGCCAGGCAGCAGCCCAAGCCCAGGACCTGGGCAACTGCGTGGTGGGTCAGGCGTGGGACCTGGAAGGCCAGCTGGCAGCTCGAGTACAGGACCTGGGCGACCAGGCAGCAGCTCAGGCATGGGAGTTGGGCGACCAGGCAGCAGCTTGAGCACTGGACCAGGAAGGCCAGGCATCAGCACAAATGAGGGACCTGGGCGACCAGGCAGCAGCACAGGTACAGGACCAGGAAGGCCAGGAGTTGGCCCAAGCACTGGACTTGGGCGACCAGGCAGCAGCTTGGGAACAGGACCAGGGAGGCCAGGAATCGGTTCAAGCACAGGAGCCAAGCGACCAGGCAGCAGCTTGGGAACAGGACCAGGAAGGCCAGGCATCAGCCCAAGCACAGGGCCTGGGCGACCGGGCAGCACCTTGGGCACAACTGTAAAACCGAAGTGTACTGTTGTATCAGAAACTATTTCTTCTAAAAACCTCGTCACCAGACCTAGCAATGGACAGATAAATGGAATGAGATCTTTTCAAGGGCATAGACCTGTGCTTCATCCACAAGGTAAGAAGTTGTAGAGCAAAGAATTTTTTCACTTAGTAGTTTGGTTTGTATTTTTTATATATGTCTGAGATCACTGAGGGTCTTTGACAGTTATAGATGCAAGTAGGAAGACATGGACAAAATGCCATATTTGCCTTTTCAAGAGGGCATTTAACAGTAGGATGCTTTTTTCTGCTTTGCAACTTTTTAATTATTTTTCCCTACTCTCATATTGAAATACAGGCCTGGGGTCTGAAGTATTATATGAAGAAAACTAAGCAACCTGTGATGGACATGAGCATATGAAGCTGTTAGACAAAAAAGAATGGAAGGATTCACTTCCTGTATTGCTTAATTATGCTCAGTCTTTAAAATTTCATAGTGTCTTTAACAGATGCTTAAAGTGGTACATGAACATTTAAAACCACGCAGCAAACCTGTGACTGATATTTAAGTGTTTTGGCAAATTAATTTTATCAGTAAGCAGGCACTTGTAAAAAATTTTTTCTGAACAGGAAGGAACAAGCAGTGTGGACTCTAGCAAATGAGTGCCTAGAAAACCCTGAGCAAGAACGTTGCTTTTGTCTGGTACTTTCCTCAGGATGCCATTGGTGATACTGATGTATCATCTTGTGTAGCACAACTTAGAGGAAGTATTTCCTTTTACTGAGTTTCTGAGAATTGTGAGTTAACTTGAGGCAGAAGTTTTCCACCTTGAAGGCCAGATCTGTAAAATGGCTGTGCCCAAGGTATAGCAAGGAGAAGTGCTGTTAAATAAATGTTAAATTCATGTTAATTGATTATATTTTTCACTCCCCTGTCATTTAGGTCTTGGAAGACCGCCTATTAGTTACAAGAGACAAATTGAAGATGATGATGATGATGAATATGATTCTGAAATGGATGATTTCATTGAAGATGAAGGGGAACCCCAAGAAGAAATATCAAAACATATTCGGGAAATATTTGGCTATGACCGGAAAAGGTAAGAAAAATGCTGATTTCAAGATACTGCAGAACAAGCAACAGAACAACAGAAATCAATATAGTTCAACAAATAAAGATGTTTTAGAAATAGGGGAAGTGATGGTATTCAGACATGGTTTTGCACTGCAGGAATTTAACAAGCATTAGCATTGCTTCTGTGCAGAAGGAACCTTGAATTTTCACACTGCTTGCCACACTTTTCTGGGGAGTGATAAAATTTGATGCAATAGGATGTAGTTGTAAAACAACACAGCTTCTTCTGTGTCTCATCTGCATAATTCATGGCAGCTCTTTCCTGTTACTGGTGGTTAAAATGCCTTCTAGCAATCCGTAGTATTTTAGAATTCCTCAGATGTAGTTTCTCTGACTATGAATTGCTAAATGCAATAGTGTTTAGCTGCTCTGTAAGAGGATCTAACTTGGTACTACAATCAGGAACTGCTGGAAAATGAAGGCTTATAGTTGCCTTATTTAAATACTTCTCCCTTGTCTGGCAAGCATTTTAAAGGCTTGTAACCTCATTCAAAGCATTAAAATCTGTGTATAGCAAGGTAACTGTTCTTTCTAAGAAACAATGTGAATTTGTAACTGTACATTATCATGGTTTTTTAGTGTGCTGAAAACTATTATTTAATTTCCAGATATAAAGATGAAAGTGATTATGCCTTACGTTATATGGAGAGCAGCTGGAGAGAGCAACAGAAAGAAGAAGCTAGGAGGTATGCATGGATTTAAACTCCAAGTGGGATGTTAGTTTTTTGCCCAAGTCATAGGGCTAAGTGGGTGGGTATTGGGTGCTTTTTATAGCAGAGGTAAATGACACTTTTAATTTTTATAAGAAACATTAGGTAAAGATGAAACTTAGCCAGCCAGTGGCAGGTACACTGAATAAATCTTGTATGTTTGTTCTCATGCATCACAAACTTTGCTTGTTTATAAAAACAAATAATAATAAAACAAACAAAAAAAAACCAAACCCATTATCTTTTAGCAAAACTAATCTTTGAAAAAATACTTTACACTTCAGTTGACATGCTAAACCCTTCAATTTGTCCCCAACATTACAATACTCTGCTAGTTTGCAGACTGGAAGGAGATTTATTTTCTTTTATCTATGTATATATGTGTGTGTATATCTACATCTGTATACAAAGTACTCTGACAAACATTTGGAACCAGTGATTTAAAATATGAAGAGTGTATTTTCATCTTGGTTTTGACTGTTGGTTTTGGCTTCTAGACCTGCATAATTCTGTTATAACCTGGTGTTCATAAATTGAATTTTAATATATTTTTTTTTTAATTTTTGAATGGCTGGTGAAACAAGCTTTGTGAAAGTTACAAGGGGTTTTTATAGACAGTGGAAAATACTGGAATGTACAGAATTACCAGATTTTTTTTGTTGTTCTACTGAAATTTTTATATTGTTATTCAGAAGGTGCCTTGAGCACTGGAAACTGGCATCTTTTTGAAGTTATAGTCAGTGTCCTTCTTCCTTGCTCCTGGGGAATAGCTGCAGCTCCTGCAGATCTAGTCTTAAATGGAGTTAGAGCTAAAAATAGGTAAAAATGATTTAAAACTTTTGTTAAAAGATTTTATTGTAGTCTAATGACAAAATCTTTCTGTGGTTAAAGCTGTATTCTTGCTAGAATTAAAGAATATTTATGATTGATAGATAATATGATAGATCAGTTGAACTGATCTAAAATTTCTGCTCAAATCAGCTGCAGTACTCGTAGGATGAGCTTTTCTTGGGGAAGGGGTAGAAACCAAATTTCATGTTTCTTGAGTAGCAGGGTGTAAAGGATTTCATTTTGTTTCACAGCTTGAGACTTGGTGTTCAGGAGGACTTAGAAGAGTTGAGACGGGAAGAAGAAGAATTAAAGCGCAAGAGACAGTCTAAGAAGCTGAGGACACGTTAACTGACTTATGGTGTTGACTTTGTTCATGTTTCTGCTACCCTCTGCCTCCATACATCTCTTACTCTCTTCCGTTTCCATTTGCTTGTTAGAGGGCAAAAGAATATTTAAAGGGATTAAAGTACTGAAAAGCAAGGCTTTAGTTTGACCTAAATAAGATATTTATTTTTAATACTTGCCACGGTTGTTTTTTATGAAGAAATTAATGCACTAATGCATATTAAGTGGGATAAAATTAATAGATGTTTCCATTGATTATACCAGTTCAAGATGCCAGCAGAAATATTGACTAGCTATGCACTGACTTCGAACTGTGTGGGCCCATATAGCAGTAAACCAATTCTGCATTCACTTCAAAGAAAGGAATAGCATTTTTGTTCCCTGATATTTATTGAGACTTAGAGAAATTGCTTGACATCCTACTCTTGTCTCTCAAGTTGAGCCTCAAAGTATTGAAATGTCATCTTCTGTACCGAAGCAGCTTGGGGGTCAATTTAGCTGTTGTCACAGATGTTTAAAGCAATAAGTGCTGTATTTTCTGATTTAAGGACCCATAAAAATAATTTGAGCCTCTATTTCTAGCAGAAGAGTGCATGTCATTTGCAAATTGTACAGTTACAGATATGGCCAAAAGATTATGTTGGCTTTTGCTGTGTCTGGAATCCTAATGCCAATCTAATTCAGTGTGATAAATACACACTCTGAAAATAGGAATTTCTAGTGTTTGTATGTAACTTGTGCTTTTGGGCTCAAGTATATGCTTGGGAGTTCTTTTCCTGCCCTGTAAATCTTTACATTCATTTACTAGCTTCTGCTGCTTTTACAAACTGTGTACGGTGCACGTGTTTTTTCTTGCATTAAACTTCCGATGTGTTAAATGATGTAAAATGCGAAGCAGTCATTTATCTAATTAGCTTTACTATTTAGAAAGCACACCAGAATTAAGTTTTGTTAGAATGTATTTGCAGCTCTTCAATATTAACTTCTTGTTAATTGGTTAATACTTGTGATTTAATTACATCCAACCAAAAATCTAAAATGTTAGGTATAGCAGGAGAGTTAGTTCAGTTACTTACCTTAATGCCCATATTTGCACATTATTTCTAACTATGCACTTAAAGACTGTTTCTTTCAGTAACTGAATTTGTTTACAATCAGCACAGGTTCATGTAAGTCTCCAGGAGTTGTAATGAGAGTCTGAAGTTTAAATCTGGTGTTGCATCTCCTTTGATTTCCCCGGGTTGCCCTTCAAAGCTCACCAGTATCACAACTCAGCTTTGCCTCAAGTTCCAGGACTCCACCAATAGCACCTCTAGCTTCAGCTGCTGAGGTGCTTATGTTTTAATGCCAGATGTACTTGGAAAAGTACAACAAGAGCTTTGTTGGGGGTGGAAAAAAAATCGTAGAGGAATAAAAAGGAAAAGTTACCTTGTAGAAAAAGAGCAAAGGAACCTTTCCTATCAGGGGGCTGGCTATTCTTAACAGCTTCTAGGAAGCAGTTCCCATAGCAGCCTGAAAGGAACAATCCTGGAAGCTGCTGGAGTTTAAACATCTGATTCTTAATGTAAGAAAAAACAGATTTGCACTTTTAAGATGATTTCTGTCAATGGTGTAGCATTTCACTGCCTCAGTAAAACACTGACATGAGTAAGCTATTGAGATAGATTCTACGAATGAATTCAGTATTAGCCGACAGGGAGCTCAGATGAAGATACTACTGTTGCTCCTTTTGTATTTTTTAACTGTCTATGTTAACTAACAAAAACTGTTTCTCAGTGTATGTGCTTGAGACCATGCAAGATAGTGTAACCTCACTGCTTGTCTAGAAGTGTGTTGTATTCCCTCTGCTTCATTGGGACCATCTAAAATTTTCTATTGTGGTTCCTAGTATTAGTCATTCAAGACACTGAACACTGGGACCATGATCAAGTTACTGGGTTTTTTACTTTAATTCTTTTTAGCTGGAGAAGGACTCTGTCTGTCAACCCAGACAGCTCTGTCAGCTGTGAGCAACTTCCTGCCCAGTTGGGGGAAAAAAAAATCTCTCATGAAGGAAAAGAAAATTATTAATTCAAAACTGGTTCAGTTGGGAATTACATCTGCATTTCAGATAAATACAGGTTAAATAAAACCTGATTATTTCACTACTTTCTGATTATTTAACCATGCAAGATCAGTCAAATTTCTTAATCTGCACTTTGTCATTTGTCTTTTAGATGGTGACTGGAATGTACTCTGCTAGCCTCCCTAAGACACTGTGTAACTGTTTCTTCACACAGTGATCATTGCTTAAATTTTGTCCGTTTCCTCTGAAAAATTATTCAAGGACACATTTGTAATTTTACAGTCAAGAAGTACTTTCTCATAATTGGCATGGGACGCTAATGGTTTTCAAATTTTGTACAAATGTTTGGGTTTTAATGTGTTTGCATTTGCTGCATATTTGTAAATTGGGTAGGAAGGAATTAAATTTTTGTATTTTAATTCCT
The DNA here is from genome assembly GCA_024605025.1 of Megaceryle maxima. NCBI lineage: Eukaryota > Metazoa > Chordata > Aves > Coraciiformes > Cerylidae > Megaceryle > Megaceryle maxima. The sequence goes on along the minus strand of JANHGN010026595.1, from coordinate 8,210 downwards.
GACCTTGTATCCAAAAAACATGTTTACTGTTTGCCAGATTAATAGCATTAATCCAACAAGAGTACTTCGGTACTTCTCCAAAGTGCAGCTGAATTTGAGGTTAAGAAAAACTGGAAGCATGCTTACATTGGTTTATGAGGATCTGATGTTAAGCTAATGATTTAATTGTATTTAATGAAATTCTGGTTTGGTTTTTAGATTTTTAATTTACTGACAATGTGCCTTTTACTAAATTGTGTCAACAAAAAATAATATAGGAGTATAAAAAGGTTGGTCGGTTTCTGCTCTCTCGGATTCTATATCCTTTAACTTGATAGTGTGAAATGACAGTTTTTCATAAACCCCTTCCAGGTCTGGCTTTGATTGCACAATTACAGTAGCTACTTCTTTACTGCTAATGCTAAATCAAATGAAGGGCACTTTCTATTGATGACTACTTTTTGAAAATATCTTGTATTTACACTTGAGCTGTATTTCACTTTACAGCGATGTCTTTTGGAGGCCAGGGTTTTGCATATCACAGAAAGCCTTAGTGTGCAACTCTGTGCTGTGCTTTAAAATAAAAATCTTTCAAGAAATATATGAGATCTCTATGGAAATCTGGATTTATTTTTGTGTAAAGTCCAAAATATTATCCAGGAAAACTAATTTTCTATTTTTTTTGCATTTTGTAACATAATCTAGTAGCTGATGCATATTTCTAGATATAGCATATTTCTGGAGACCAAAACATGTCGGAAAGAAAGAAAATAAATATATGGAGAGACTGGTGTTTAAATTGTGATGAATGTACTTCTATTTATTTTGGTGAGTGGGTGTGATGCAATATTAAAGTGTTAGTGTGTAAATAAGGGTGCTTCTAGTTTTAGCTAATTGCTTTTTGCTTTGGGGATATCATTTGTGCACAATGTCTTTTTACACAATGTGACAAATCAGGTTAAACTCGTACATAGCTTAACTGTTTTCTGGTGCTGTCAAGAAAGTGTATACTTTAGCACACACCAAATGCATCTAAGTTTTGCAGAGTATGTATACAATAAATTACAGGCATTAAATATTTTACTGCTATTTCTCATTGGTTTACTTTATGGAAGCTTTCTCAGAATTCTTTTCTGCTGTTTTCCTCTGAGCTGTCACATACAACTGACCTACTCCAGGTGATCCTGTTCTGACAGGGGGGTTGGACTGGATGATCTTTCAAGGTCCCTTCCAACCCTAACATTCTGTGAAAAGCCTTAGGCTGAATGTTCTCCAAGAATTGTTCTCATGCAGACAGCAATAACCTATGAAAAATTCATAGAGTCACTTAAGCATTCAGAAATGATCTGAATATCATTGGCCTCTACTGCAGTTTAGGCTTGTGACATAATACCTGTTTGGAGGTACATGTATTTTAGAATAATATACCCAAGTGTGCCAGTTGCCTTTAGTCTCTTCCATTTAGAGTGTGGTGTTTCATCCTGCAGCTTCATAAGCATCTTTCTCAGATCCTGTTGCTCCCAGGTAAAGAATCTGAACCTCCTCAGCTGTTGTCTCCTGTGGAGCAGTTCACTGCTTTGACAGGTGGAGGGAGGTCAATACCAGTCCCTGTTCTGATTACCCAGTGCTGCCACCCACTTCCACACAGACAAATGAATACACAGCAGTGAGCCCAGCTACATTCCCTTTGAAAAAGCAACATTTGCATGCTCTTGTGCTTAAAAAAATAATAAAAATCAATCCTATTGAAGGTTAGCATTTAATTAGTGTCCTATAAGTACCTTGTTTTGAAGGCATGAAATCTTAACCTTGTTTGCAATTACCTCGCATGGAATTTCCTTGAGATTTTTGATGTATCTTAATAGCTGTAATCTGTCATTATCAGCCATTGTTTCAGATCAAAGCAAATTGATTCTCTTCAACTGGAGGGTGACTCTACACTGAGCTATCTTAATCCAGCCAGTAAAGCTGTGCTGCTCCAGAAGAAGAAAAATTATTTTACTCATTAATTTCTCTTGCTTGAGAACAGTTTGTAATTTGAAATACCATTTTAGTTCTACAAGACAGAACTGTGGTTCAGCCATCCCATAGAGAGCCTTTTCTCACTGCTTGAAGTGGATGTGGAAACATTTTTTTTTTTCCATGAGCCTAGGGATCTAAAACACCTTTGATATATTGTGCTTAACATGCTTTGTGGGGTTAAAGACGGAAGAGGTTCCTGAAGTAGTGAAACATAACCAGTTAAGTCCTAACTTCACTGTCCACAACTGATGAATGGTTTTGTTTTCCCAAACCATCTGGTGCTTAATTTGCTTTGGGGATTTTTTTCTGTTTAGTTCTTCATGGGAGTCTTGGTTTTTACCTGTAGCCTTTTCCCTGTGCCGGCAAGTTCATTATTTTTTGTGTGTGCTGGATGTAACCTCTGCCCAGTTTGGTTTTTGTGGTTTTTGGTTGTGTTTTTTTTTCTTGTTAAAGGAATGGGCTTGATGCTGACTTGAAAAAACACTTGACTGTAGTGTTGCAGGTTTTATAGTGCTCTTAGAATAACTGAGAGCAAACTTATGCACACATTGAGTGTAAAAGGATGGTTTTGAGTGCCTTACCCATACTTCTCAGTGTATTTCACTTCTTTGGACTTCATGAGGTAAACAGCTTCCTTGAATGATACAAGTAAGGGTACATGTTTGTTATGGGTCTGTCCACATCTCCCTGTCACAGTAATTCTCCCTGACAGCTTCTTTCAGCTCTTGGGTTGCAGGCACACTTTCTGGTCCTTCCACACATCCAGCAGGTCATGAGATTTGTCCAGACAAGGTGGTGGTGTCTGTGTTAGAGCACTACACCTGTTGATTGACCTGCTGCTCTGCAACTGATGAAGGACTCTGCTTAGCATTATTTTTGCACAGGAGAGGCAATAATGTAAGTCAATCCACTTGATCTGGGTCTTGATTTCTGCAGACTCTGCAGGAAGTGTCAAATGTGGCTGCAAATGCTGCATAGACAGGCAGGCTGGTCACATAAGGTCAATTTTCTGAGTTGGCGCAGAGTGATGGGGTGTTGTTAACAACCATCTTCCCCCAGACAAATTGAGTGAACCAGCAAAGCCTTTATTAACCTGGTTTGCGTTTGCTAGCTACGCATTCAAAGAGGATGTGTCCATGGCAGCGTGGAGTGTGTGATATGGCCCAGGGCTATGGGCAGCCTGTTTATGAGCAGGGTGAGAGATGCTGTATAAAATGGTCACAATGTAGTTCACACACACTGTGTGAACAACAACTTACTGGTTGTTCAGAACAAAGGTAAACACAGAGATAAATAATGCTCTTTCTGCTTCCAAAGCTGAAGCCAGTTTGGGTTTTGTGAAGAAAGTTGCCCCTGTTGCTTGTTTTGCAGCTGGTCTTATTCCCCAAACTTCAGCATCTGGGATAATCACTCCAGTAGATTTCGGAAGTGCAAATTTTGTCCACAGCATTTAATATGTTCAGCTTGTAATTTCCATTTCATTACTCTTAATTTGTACAACTCATAGTATTGTGTGATTTTTCTCTAATGCAGACAATTCTTTGAAGTTCTTCCTGAACTGTAGTTTCACGTTATTGAGAAGCCTTTCCCTTGGCTTTGCTCTAAGCTGGCATACCCAGAGATACAGGATACCCAAGGGAAGGCAGAAGAATGAGACTATTATTTACAGTGTGAAAGATTAAGACACTAAAAGTGACACCATTTTCATTTTATGTGGAGCTGATTAAAATTCAAAAGCCACACTGTAGAACTAGCTCTGTGTTCCATGAGACTGTCATTTTTATTTTGTCCTCTCCCTTAGCATCTGATAAACTGCTGCCTATCTTCTATATAATCAACTGTTTTAACTTTTCTACCAGGTCTCAAAGAAAACATGTCAGTAAGAGGACTCATACTGCTGGTGAAGTGCTGTGTTTGACTACCTAGGGTGAGCTGCTATGGAGAAAGCAATTGTAATAAAGTAAGAGTTGGATGTATTGCTCGACAAATGCCAGTTGGGGGAATTTTCTGTAACTTGTCTGGTGAGAATATATGCAAAATGCTATGGCCTCATTTAGAAGAGCACAGTGTTACCAGTCACACTGGCTTTACCAGATTGTGATGGAAGTTGATAGGCATTTGCAAGCTCTCCTAGAGCACAGATGGTGTTAGATTAATACATGACTTGATCCTAAAAGCTGAATTTCTTAATTTTACTTCTAAAAGCCACAAACTTAAAAATGACACCAAACCAAAAAGATGTGAGTTCTGGCCAATAGACAAGAGTAGAATAACAAACCCCTTTGTAGCAGGTTAAAATGTAGTATGTCCAGTAATCTCACTAGAGTCTTGCAGCCACCCATGGGTGGTGTGAGGCAAGATGTGTTTATCTTCAAGACTGTGTTTAACAGAACACCCTTGTTGCTCAGGGCACTGTCAGTATCTCTCCACCTGGCTGTGTTCAACTCCAGCACTGCCCTGACTGACTCTGGCCTGCCTCAGACTACTTTGGCTGATTGAAGCGAGGGTCTCAATGTACACAGATGAAGTAAATGACCAGCAGAAAATGTCTTCAGAAATGACAATGTACTGCTGGCTTCCTTGTTTACGGCTCAGGAGGTGCTGGGCTTAGGGAAGCCAAGAGCTAGCTCCAGACACTGAAATAGAGAAGGGGACTTCAGTAAGGAAAGGTAGAGATCCAGTGGCAGAGGGGAGGGAAAATTAGAGGAGTGGTACAGGGTAGTAGTATGTGAGGCAGCATGGCTGCATTCTGTGTGGTCAGAATGTTAGCCTGCCAGCAAGGTATTTTGTTACCTAGAGATTAGTTGGCAATAGGATCTATTAATTTAATACAGAGTTAGAGCAAAAATTGTATGAACTTCCTTGAGGAGATCTCACTACTTGTAGAAATGTGCTGCTATGATGTCTGGTGTATTCTTTTATGATCTGGCAGTATCCTAGTAGATTATGGGGATAGGAGTGGCACTTCTCTCCATTTGCCTAGCTGAACTCACTGCATTTTTCACTGAATTGGCCATCAGGCTTGCATGGCTCATTTTAACAAAAGGCAGCTTTCTGGTATCTTTACTGTGTGGTAGGGAGGCCTGAAAAGCAAAAGGTGGATTAACGTAGGGAAAGAAGTTGCTTCCAGGTTTTTATTTATGTACTTGTAACTCCATAAAGTTGCAAATCAACTTGTGATACTGTCATGATAGAGGCAAGAAATCCTTAAATCCCTGTAATATCTATGTATGGTCTTGGAGGGGAAATTACTTCTGTTACTGCACACAGCCAGATTGCAGTCAAGATGCATGTGAGCATAGGGAAAGAAGAAACGGGAGGAGTAGGGAGAACTGTCTGCCGCTGCCGTGTGTTAGAAGCGATCTGCCGGAGGAGCACTTGTGGGCTGCGTCACGGTTGCCCCGGACTCCCCTTCTCCGGCGCCTGCAGGACACGAACCTGCCGCGGGGATGGCCCGGGAGCCGCGCCCGGGGGACCTGCGCGACCTCTGCTCTCGGGCTGCTGGTGCCACGTGCAGCACCCGGACCAGTCGCCCCGAGGACGGCAGCAAAGCGGGCTCCTGGAGAGCTATAAGGGTTTGGGGGTGTTGGTTTTGTGTTTGGGGTGTTTTTGTTTTTGTTTTTCTTCCCAGATTTCAGGGTATTTTTAGAGCTGCGGCCTGGCGGGCAGGGTGGTGCGGACCGGGATGGGCAGAAGCGGCACCCAGCCGGGAGCTCTTCACATTAACCTGTCGCAGCAGCGTACTGGGGCGTTTAGTTGATCTCCCGCTCGTGGCTCCATTGGAAGGAAAATTGAGGGGGGACTTTTGGTTCACGGTTGGACGGGAAGAAGCCAGGCAGCGGCCGCGCCGGCTCCGTGCAAAGGCTGCCGGGAGGCGGCCCCGCCATGGCGCTGTCGGAGGAGGCGCTGCGGAAGCAGCTTGGCAAGGTGCGCGCGCCTGCTGGGGAGGGGGCGCGCGGGGCTGAGGGGCCGGCGCGGGAAGAAGGGAAGGGGGCAGCGGCAGCGGGAGCCGGGCTGTGGGCGCAGTGGGGACGGGGCGGCTGCGGCGTGAGAGAGGCCGCCCGGCCAGAGTTCCCCTGAGTCAGCGAGCGAGGTGCTGGAGAGGACTGGCCGAGCTGGGGGAGCCGGGTAGGTCTTCCTCTCCCCCCGCCTTGCCCTGGGCAGCCCGCGACCGTCGGTAACGTCGAGGTCTTCGCTTGTACAAGTCCCCTGTCCGCGCCGGGCTGCGGGATTTAAGTGACTTAGAATTATAGAATATTAGGGTTTGGAAGGGACCTCTGGAGATCGTCGAGTCCAACCCCCCAGCCAGAGCAGGAACACCCAGGGCAGGCCACACAGGAGCAAACCCAGGTGGGTTTTGAAAGTCTCCAGAGGAGACTTCACAGCCTCTCTGGGCAGCCTGTTCCAGTGCTCTGTCACCCTCAGAGGAAAGAAGTTTCTTCTCGTGTTGACGTGGAACTTCCTATAGTCTAGTTTATACCCATTATTCCTTGTTCTATTACTGGACACCTTGGAAAAGAGACTGGCCCCTTCCAGTTGACACTCACTCCTCAGATATTTATAGACTTCAATAAGATCCCCTCTTGGCCTTCTCAAGATTAAACAGCCTCAGTTTTCTCAGCCTTTCTTTGTAAGAGAGATGTTCAAATCCCTTAATCATCGTTGTAGCCTCTACTGGACTCCAGTAGATCCCTGCCTCTTGAACTGGGGAGCCCAGAACTGGGTACAGTATTCCAGGTGTGGTCTCACCAGGGCAGAGTAGAGGGGGAGGAGAACCTCCCTCGACCTGCTGGCCACAGTTTTCTTAATGCACCCCAGACTTGCTGCTGGTGAGTTTAAAGCTGCACCCCACATCGCTTACCCCTGTGGTTCCTCACTCTGTGGAGAGTTACCATTTCCTTGGGGGTCTTTTTGTGACAATCCCTGCACTGGTGTCTCCATGCTTTAGAAACACAGTTTTATTTTTACCTCCGAGGAATGATGTACAGATGTTTTAATTTCCATATGAGAAATCGAGGCATGTGTATTTAAAGTTTGGGCTTCCCATATTTTCCCATTAGCTATTGCTTTAGGTGCAAAATGAGGGAGGTTTGTATCTGGCTAACCTTGTAAATTTGAGCTTAAAAAAAAAAAAAATTAAAAAAAAAATTAAGAATGCCTGGTTTTGCATAATGAATAAGAAGGGGGTTATCTGGGGAAACATAACTTTGATTTTGCAACCAGATTTATCGATGCTTCTGAGAATCTGTTAAATTTAAGTTCTGTAGACATTTCTAATTTGGGTACCTTTTATTTATATTTTTTTTACTGCTTGACTTTGCCGTATCATGTAAAATTGAGTGGGGAGAAGCTGACTAAAAGGTCTTTATTTTCAGCAGTGTTATGTTTTCTTGTACAAAGTGGAAAATAATTGTGCCGTCCACATAGCTGTAGTACTGCTGCTGTTTCTGGTGGGTGCTTTACTGGAAAGACTTTAGATTTTAGCTGCTACTTCATGACAAGTATTCCAGTGCAGTGAGCAGCAATTTTAAGATAGTGTCAGGCTGCAGTTGTGTTTGCTTAAATGAGGGTTCCAGGACAACTCCAGACTCCCTAAAATAAGAAGCAGATGCTCTACTCTAGTAAATGGAAAATATTCTTCATAACTTTCAGATGTGGGAGGATGCAGATCTCTTGGAAGTTCAGGTGTGGGACTGTTTGGGGACAGTCTAAATAAAATAGCAGTGATTCATTCTTGCTGGTAATTGCTTTCAGATCACATTTCTAGCATCAGTACTTCTGTTAATCTGTGGGCAGGTTTTCTGCAGGAAAAAAACGGGGATGCATTATTGTGTTTGAATTTTCTCAGCTCTCAAGGACAACTTAAATGTGGAAAAAACATCCCAGAGGCTAATTATTTGCACACAGAGTATGTTTGTGGAAATTAACATCTTATGAAATGTTTCTAAAGTGTGTACAGGTGGATCTGAGTTTTTAGGACTAAATGTATCAGTAATAAGATGATTTGTTTTTTCTAAGAGGTTTATATTTTTATATTGCTTTTAATTGTTATATCATAGGAGACTAAATTTTATTACTTTTCTACTCATACAGGTGTACAGGGAAGAAATGGTATATAAGGAGTGTTCAGAATTGGAGTTCTAATGTAGCAACAGCAGACCTTTAAAGCTTTTTTTTTTTTTTTTTTTGAGAATTTATTTCACACCAAA
>JANHGN010026594.1:0-20016 GCA_024605025.1 Megaceryle maxima | reverse complement strand
TAACTTCAGAAAGTTCTGTTAGTTAGAAGTACTGAACTGAAAAATAAAATCACTGAACAAAATTATTTCTGTTTTCATTCAAACCAAGACACAGGCCATAAACCCAACAAACTTTCCAGGTGCCCAAAGGGCTGAAAATAGCTGTATTTCAGCAATAGAGTTCAGTAGGTTCCTGGATTTCTGTAAACAGTATTTCTAGACCTGCCAACCCATGTGGCTGGGCTAAAGAGCTCCACTCCTTATTCACTCCTGAAACCACTGAAATTTGATTTTTTCCCCTGACATATATGGTCTGGTTGAATTTCCTATGAACTGAAGTTTGTTTAAATATTGATAAACCATTTATTTTATAACATTTTCCCCAGGATTTGCAGCAGATTCTAAAAGTGTCAATTGACTTGACAATAAAGCCCTTTCAAAAATAAAATAAAGATTTATTTAAACAGTCAAATAATCATTTAAATTATAAATGAAGTGGAACTAAGATTATTCCCTGTATTTTCAATAGTAGAAGAACAGCTAAGAATTAATTGGATCAGTTTCTCTCCAATCTGATGGAGGGAGTTCTGAAATATCCTGCCTTAAATCTCCATTAAACAGCTTGAGACATTCAGTGGAGTCAGGCACTGTAATTTCTAGCCTGCAGAATTTCCACATGGATTTTGGGACCCACTAAACAGTGGGAAGATGTAGGTTTTCTTCTTGGAATTACCTTTGATAATGAGGCTGGCTTTCTTCCCTGGAGATGGCTAATCAAAACTAGCAGGAAAAACGTGTCTCACTCCTCAGAGACCTCCTTAAACTGTAAGAAAGTGTACAGGTTGTTTCCTGGTTGATAGTCAGTTGGGCAAGAGCCAGTGTCTGGAAACCGCTTCAAGTTACAACACTGAGGTAGGTATTATCCACAGAGAGGAGAAAAATGTCACAGTGAAAGAGTGAGCAAAAAAGAGGTTGATTGAGATTTTGAACTTTTCTTATCACCGAGGATTGCAAAGGCCTTTTGTCCCTAATCCAGAAACTAAACAAGAGCTTTCCAAGAAGGTTATGTATGCTTTTGTCTTTTCCATATTGAATTGTATGGGATTATTCCGGTAGCACATCAGTAGTGCCTCCTACAGGCTATGTTGCCCTAAGAGACAGGCTCAGCAAAGGACATTGGGATGCAATAGATAGATTAAATAGTTGTGGAGTTTTATGTTTTGTATTGTTTTGTTTTAAATTTTATTTATTATTATTTATTTAGTTGTTCATTTGTTTTGTTGGGTTTTAGGTTTAGCACACTTCAGGTGCTTTGAAACTAGTCCAAACCATCTACATTAAATTACTGTCCCAACATGTTCTGCAAAGTCTATAACTATTGGGGAATTTGTGAAATTTGTGAAATTAGAAGGCAGTTTAAAGAGAGACTTGGATATTGTCATGTAAGGGAACTCTGCTCTACAATGCTTTACCACCTCAAAAAATGTCTGTTGTTTCTTTCCCCAGCTCTGTCCTTAAAACTATCACTTTCTATGGCACTGCTTACAGGTCACATTGATAGCCTCATTAAAAGTTGCAGACTTTAAGATACCTAAGTGTTAATACAATTTCATTTTAAAATGGCACTGCTTTATGGGATCTAACATTTTAACCTACTACTCTTTATTCCCTTGTCCCAACAGCAGTATTCTAGTTGGTCCAACAAAAGCACAAAAATTATGATTTAAGGCTACAACTCTACCCTTTTCCCATCCTTTCCACCTTTTCCACTTTTCTACCTTTTCTACATTAAGATACTGCCTATCTGCAGCAAGTTACATATTTTTTTTTAATACTTATTGGTAATTGTAATAGGCAGGAAGGATTGAGAGCTGTTTTACCTTTGGCTTTTAATTTCTCAGCCTATTTCAGTTCAGAGATAGACCCCCTGGAGGAATGTTTTCAGTATGCCATACTGGGAAATACTTTAAGCATGCATGCAATTATAGCTCATTACAACAGTGGGAGTCATTTGCCTGTCTGCTTTCTCAGTCTTCATGTTGGAATAAGACCTCACTGTTATTTTTGGATTGATAAAAAAATAGGGGGGATTTATGCCAACATTATGTATATTTAGCAGTATGTATGCATCTATGGCATTATATGTACATACTAAAAAACTAGTGAGAAGAAGACACCAGCATCACATTATACAGTTCCAGCAACCACCTTATGGCTTCAACTGCTGTTTGTCTACAAGGTAATATTTTGGTACATTCACTTATATCCATAAAAATGCCTTTTATTTTGTTCAAGAGCCTCTGATTAAAATGGTCGTTTTTTTAAATGTTCCTGTGATTAAGCACCAAAGGAACAGTATGGAGTCAATTCAATTGCCTAAATGCCATTTAGTGCCATTTGAAATGCTCTGGGGCATTCAGATGGGCCTGGCATCCAAAACATCAGATACAGAAATACAGAAGTGCCATTCTGGAATGAGACCTGGATGCCAGATGGCATACCCTAGAGCATCTCAATTGCTCCTATATGCTTATGTCTGCCTAACTAGGATAGCCCAGTGAACTTTAAGGCAGTAATTTAATTTAAGCCTCTGCCTAAAACTGCTGCCTACTTTCACTGGATAGTCACTGGAGAGAACTAGGTGCCTTAAAAACTTATACTTTGGCACAAAGCACTCCAGGTCTTTAGAAGCCTTGAGGTTACTTGACTGTCTCTATTAAATAAGCATGGAATATATGCACTTAAATCTGGATTTATCTGTCCTAAACTTAACTATCTAAAGACTGTAACCATCTACAAGGATTTTGAAAGTTGGACTCAGCTCCAGAGTTCTGTAGCTACTGATACTTGAGATGACTTGGGCTAGTCAGGACAACTGCATGGGCATGGCTGATGAGGAGAAGAACCTATGGGAAACCTGCACTATTTTGGAACAGCAGCCAGGGATCAGATCACTGACAGATATCATAGAGTTTCAAATGGCATTAGGTGGTTGTGTTCAGGTCATGTAGTTGTCTCAGTTCTACTGTTATCAGCAGAGATCTAAGGCTTCACTCGGTCAACTAGACAAGCATCTACTGCTGTCTGAGGTGCCCCTTGTTAATGAAGGTTTCCTCATCCTCATGGATCTGGCCTACATGAGATCCTTGCCTTTCTTGAGTAGCCACCGTGTTCCCTAACCTGATCTTCCTGCACTGAGGGTAAGTCTTCCTTGCTCTAGACTTTGGCTTTAGTATCAGGAGCCTGGGATTCCTGAAAGTCACTGTTAACAGTAAAGACTGAGGCAAAGGCGGCATTGGCTACTGCAACCTCTTCCATGTCATTTGTTGCCAGATTTCCTGCTCCATTCAGCAGCAGTCACACATTTGCTCTATGCTTCCTTTTGTTGACTTTTTACCCTTGAGATTCCTCAGCAGATTCAAGTCAGATAGGTTTTGGCTTTCATAATCAAATCCCTTTATGCTTGGAGAACAGAAGGAATCTAGATGATTAACATGGGTTAGGTAATGTTAGATGGAATACCACTCTTCTTTTAGCAGGATCATTTAACATGAGGCTTGATCTTTAGATTCAAGTTAATAACCTAAATTGTGTAGGCTGGAACCTTAGATTTGATTTCAAGCTGCAAGAGGTATTAGAACTGTTTTCTCCTACATATGTCATGTTCTATTCATATTTAACATGTTGTACACAGCTGTTACATTACAAAGAAGAAGGAGAAACAGGGAGAGGGAAAACCAGCCCGTTTGTGATTTGTTGCTGCTGCCTAGTCAATGTATCCAGGGCCTTTTTGCTCTCCCTCAGGCTCCTATCAATCTGATGGATCTGGAACACTGCAGACAGTCAGGTGTGACTGCTATAGATGCAAAACACTGCTGAGAGGGATAGATTTTGGTACAATACCAAGGCCAAACAACATGCAGGGTGCTCAAATAGTATTGTGTATGGTTTAAAAAGAATAGGAAAATACAGATTTTACTGTAAGAGCAGAAATCATTACAACTTAATACAAGACCAACATTTTTGTCAATGCTGTATAAAAATGACAGGGATATTATAGCTGGCAGTGCTAGGGTTCATGCCAAATTCTAGCTCAAGAAAGCTGAACTGCTACTGTTAGTTAACTTAAGCAAAACAGACTTTTTGTTTCCACCAATTCATATCAGCTTAGATATCAAGCTAAATTATATCTTATATTCAATAATTTTACTATTTGGATACAAAAGACTGCATAGTTTTTAAGCATGGTGTGTGTCTGTGATTATCTATGCATATATCTATATCTAGATATATAAATTTGAGGAAGAGCTCATGATGCACTATAGAGACTGTATCTAGATTTCCCTTGGTTTTTTATATGCTACAGATATCTTAAGATGCATGTAGTAGGTAAACAGATAAAATATTCATTGCTCATAAATAGGTAAGGTTGTTGAGTTCATGTCCCATTCGTGCCCCATTCATGAACCACTCCTGTAAAACAAGGGAGAAGAAAATATGTGGGACTCTCCTTTTACCCTTATTTTGCAGCTGCCATCTGCTTCCCCATGATCCCTGGACAGCTGGGAAAAAAATAGTGCCTAAGCAGGTGCTGATAAATTGCACATATGCAATAGAAGCACTGCAGGAGATGTCGCAGATGTCATGTTTATGGTGCATGTGCATTGATCTGCTGTGGCCACTAATCCTGACGTGCCCAGCCTCCTGTGCCTACATAGACTGATTTGGTGCCCCACATACAAAACAAGATTCAACAGGCATTGAGGTGAGGTCATTTTTTGTGCACGCATAGAGCTGTGTAGGTGAGATTTATCTGTCCAGGACTATCGTGCCTTCCAATCAGCACTGTGCCTAAGGCTTCCTTAAGACAACCACTTTCTACATGATTAACATTCTTGCCAAGTTAACATGCTGATTGCTCAGAACCTGACTACTTCATGTTTTCTGTCATTAATGTCAAATCCAGGACAGGAAAAAAAAAAAAGTAACCTGATATTTCTTTCTTATATAAATGTGTAGACTTGTCATCATTATGTCTCATGGCCCAAAGTATGGTAACATAGAATCACCTTCCTTTATGTGATACTGAGATTCTCTGACACTTTCTTTCACTACTTTTTCCCAGAACACCAAATTGCTTCAGTCACTTAGTGATGCATTTCTGAATGATCTGCTCTTCGGTATAGACTCTGATTCTCTACATTAGAAAAAAACAACCTGCATGGTAATGTTTTAACTCCTTTCCTAACGAGCATACTTTTCATCCAAAATAAGAAAGGTCTTGATTTGACTAAATGGGACTAGTGGACAGCTATAATGAAAAGACAAAACCACAACATCTGGTGCACTTCAGACATAAACAAATCTGTGCCTGAGGGCTCTCTCCTTCTGAGTACTCCAGTAGGCTTCTTACATGGAGTCCAGGACTTCTGTTTACTCTGCCTTTATAGCTTTTTTAAATAATTCAGGCACATTAATAGTTGTAATGCTGTTGCCAGATCATCTACAAAGAGCAAAATGTCATCTGAATTTGTTCACTATAGTGGTAACTTATTTGTTGCTTATTCATAATGTTCATTCAGGGCTGGATTCAACCAAATAAAATAGCTGATGATGCCTTAGTATCCTGGTCCCCAGCTGCCTCTGCAGAAGGAGATGGCTCTTCCATGGGTCCTGTGCCCCATCTACTAATTCTGTGCAGAATTTCAGATACCTTAAGACTTCTCAAATAGGTCTAGACATCCATGTGTGGGCAATTCACTGAACCTACAGAGTGGGAGTCAGCTGCAGAGTGCAGACAGCTCCATTTAGGCATCTCAGTATAGGTGTTTACACATGATTTACTTGTTTAAGTTCCCATTAGAGTCAGCAAATATCTGTAGTTTGTTTCAGTTGCTCAAACATAGCCATCTGGTGCAACATTAGTGTTCAAGGCATACTCATAATGCTGGCAGATATGACAGGGAAGACTTTCTGAAGATTTTATGTCTCTCTGAAGGGTCAGCTGGAAGCCAGATTTGATAGCTGAGATAAAGGTGACTAAATAGAGCACCAAAAGTTACTTTAAACACCTCAGACTACCTTGCCAAATTTTCAGATGCCACTTCAGAAAGGTACAGGTCAGTTGTCAGTAATGTATCAAACCTACTAGCCTCATGCAGGTATCTTGGCAATCCTAGGACACCTGCAGGCTAGGCATGATACCCAAAGGAATCCAAAATGAAACTTGATGTCTGTGCTTAGGCAACTGAATACCTCTCCATTGGCTCCTGACTTAGACATCTGTTTCGTGCACCTTTATTTAGGCATCTCGGGAGCTGAATCACATATACAGTTTGTGTATCTTGGGTAGCTGCAGTGCATTGATAACTAGCAACAAGAAAATCAGTAACAATAGTTACCAACAAAATTAATTGCTCCAGTCTTCTCCCCTATTAAAATTCTTTAGTGCACATTTTAGAAACTGATGCTGAAGTGCAGCTTTACAAAGCTCAATTTACACATGTGCATTTAGTGCCATTTGAGATGTCCTCCACCAAAGCATCCTACCTATTCTCCAGCTGCCACATAATAGTGTGGGTCTACTTTAAGTCCTGTGCTGTATCTGCCAGCTCATCCATGTGTCTGGATGATCTAGGACAACTCAGATGGCAAAAGGTATCTGAGTGCAACTGAATTGAGTCCTAGACGGTGAAGTTTTACATGTCTAAAGTTACTTTTGAACCTTAATCTTGATGACCCTTGTGCAACATCTACTCTCAAGCTAGTCTTTTATACCAGCTGTATTCAAAACAGTTTCAATCTTCATTGTAAATGTGTACTTGCATGGATCTATGATTCACTTATAATTTTGTTCCAGGCTGAAAGAAAATGAAATAACTGTCTGGCCAAAATTGTTTGTTTGTTTGTTTTGTGTTTGGTTTGTTTTGTTTTGATTTTGTTTTTGTTTGGTTGGGTTTTGTTCTTTTGTTTAAAATCTAAAATGTAAGTAATTTATTCTGTTACTTAAAATTGATGGAAGACATGTTCTTTAGAAAGATCTTATTGCTCACACGTTTGTAATTTGAAAAGAATTCTGTTCTTTAAACTGAAAGTAACGGTTGATAATATGGAGTATGTTTTTACACACCCTTATAAATACAAAATTATAAACACCAAAAATCACAGATTGTAATTTACCAGCTGCCAATTTCTTCTGGTCATGTGGCTGCCAGGAGATTGCAATCTTTTAAGTCAATAAATTGTTTTGTAACAATAATTCATCTATCCTAAGCAACCTTTAGTTATTCTGCCAGCCCACCATGTCCATAAGGACACCAGTGAGATGGTTGGATCAGAAGATCTGTGAGAAGAAAATAACTATGTGGGGGCAGAGTACCCCCAAACTGCTCCAAGGTATTATCTTGACACTGTATTAAGCAATTTTTAAATATATATATATATTTGTATTTCTGTAATAATCATTATTTATCAAATTCCCAACTCAAGGCAGTTTTCATGTTTATTAAGACATGTTTTAATCTGTCAACATACATGTGTCTTTTTATTTTTGAGTTTGAAAAGAACTGGAAATACAAATAAAGAAATCCCATGAGATTTGGAAGCAAAAATGAAATTAGGAAACTGTCCCTCATGTATTTCCTTATGAAGCAAGATGTCAGGCTGTCTTAAGATTTTGGAGGGATGGATCACATAGCTCCTTGGAGGGCTGTACCTTCCTGGTCAGAGAAATGGCCCACAGCAAGCCTATGTTGCCTGTACAGTGCATGAGGCCAGTCACACACTGCAAGGAAGACAGAATTACTCAGAGATGGCACGGGTCAACTATGCAGCTCTGCAGTCTGAAACAGGTCACATCAAGCTGTCCTGCTCTGGTGTGCTTGACCTTAGCCTCCACAAGCACTGTCTCCCTCATGTTTGGCAGCCCTGGCTGCTTCTAAAGTGCCTTATTACCCTGAAAAATGACCAACCTATGGCTTCTAGGTTACACTGTGAACTGAAGTCTGCGCTATCCATTGCGTACAGTTTTGCTGTCATCTTCGTAGATGCACACAGGTTCCTATCCCTAGGATGCACCCACTGAAATACCAAAACCTTATTCCTGATTTCTTTTGAGGGATCTCTTGTTCAAAATGAATTATAGAGGGTTATGTGAAATTGAAGTCTGTGATTTACATACCTCTTCAAGGGCTTCTTTTGGGGCTGGATACTGCTGCTTATGGCTGTTAAGACCTGTCCTGAGTTGGTGATAATAGGTACTTTTGCAGTGGTTGGAGAGAAAGGGCTGAGAAATATCTTCTAACTCTGAACGACACACCTGGATTATACTAATGTTCTGTCTCTGCTTGCTTTTTTTTTTCTCCCACACATGCCACAAAGCAAACACCAGATGTTTCAGTCTGCAATGCAGAGCCAGCCCAAAAAGCAGAGTGAAAACAAGTAGAAAATAACATCCTCAGCTTTTATTCTACATGTATTTAAAAGTAAATAAATTTCACGTCATCTACTCTTCAACCCTGAAACACAGTGTAACTACCAGAGTATTCTGCTCCTTATTGTCCACAAAACAGTCTTTTTGTCCAGAAACCAGTCTTTTTGTCAAGTCAGGTAGATGAAAATTTCATCCATTTCAACATTTTCAAAAATGTCCCTGTCTCCTTCTTTCATTCTCATAAAATAATTGTGGTGTACTCTTGACACTCAGACATCATTCTGCACCAAAATCTTCTCACTGACAACCACAGTATTAGCTGTCTAGTGCTCTCAGAAAAGTGAGTGGCAGGTTTTTTTCCAGACATGACTCTTTGAACAATACCATAGAGTGGGAAACTTAGGAGAGCTGAAAATTGGTCCTTGATTTTAAAATCTGTTCTGTGATGCCTGAGAAGTACAAAGAAGAATGAACAAGAAAAATCTGGCTTGAGGCCTTCTATTTATTAAATCACAGCTAGATTAATATGTCCCTAACACACTCCATGGATTTGCTCAGGCCAAACTCACTTTAAATTCCATTGGTGATTTGTCTTGACTAAGGATTAGAGCCCAATCCTCCAAGGTATTTACATCTCTTGGAAGTATCAGCACCTTCTGTTCTCACTGGATGCTATGTGAAAGGATGGCACTCAGCCACATGGAGAGATACTCATAACATCGTAGGATTAAACCCTCAGAGCCCAGCATGCTTCCTAACTGCTCCTAAAAGAGCAGCCACATTTAGTGTAGAAGTTGCTGCTATAGGGTTTCACTTTTTGACATGTGTCCAAAGCAAGCTGCTTGTACAAGAGTGTTACCAAAGCCAACGTGAAGGTCTTTGTTTCCAGACATTCTTTCAAATCCAGGCAAATTTAGCTGCAGCTTAGACACTGCAGAGACTGGTACAACAAAGGCTGCTTAGCAGCCTTGATTTTTTGTCTTTCTGTTGCAGAGATGAAAAGTGGGTTTAATATTTTAAAAGAAAATTGTAGAGAAAAGGTAGACCCTTTCCTGTGAAAAGCACTTTCTTCACAAAATGTCATGCATTGGGAGCCTTGTAACGATACAGAGAACTCAGGATTAGGATGTGAATCACAAGACACTCAACTTCTGCAATTCATTTTGAAAGAGAAGAGTCCGATATAAATCCTGTGGATTTCATCACCTGCTGCCAGCCAACGTTTTTATTCATGAAATATCGTTACCCTGTAACAGGTAGATATGTTGAGGCAGATCCACAATCAATGCAAATCAATATATCTCTGCTAAAACACTGAGAAACAACTGCCATTTACAGCAGCTGGGAAACTAATGTTCTGTCTTTAGACATTAATGCATCTTGGCAATGGGAGACTTTGTAAATGCTAATGATAAGCCTTATACTGCTCTTAATAATGAGCTCTTTAGGTTGTGATAACCTAACCTTAAAAGAGCTTATATTTGGAAACATAACCAAAGCACATAGGCTTGCATGCATTTTAGTGAGTTTGTGTTTTATTCTGCCAGTTGTGAATTGGCCAGAGGAAAGGGTTACAGAACAGATGCATACCAGCATGGAAGGAACCTGGAAGAGTGGTCCTTAGCACCAGCAAATCCAGTGCATCATCTGTAGATCACCTCACATAAAACGGTTGCAGCCACACAGCTGCAGAGACCTCTTTTCAAATTCATGCTGAAGCTACTTCTGCCTTGGAGGTCTTTGGGCGATTTAAGAGGTGTAGTGGTTTCATGTGGTTGCTATGCCAAGACAGGATTTCAACTGTTAGATAGAAACAGGGTATTTCAGCATGCATTAGTGGTGTTTGGTCTGCTAAGGCATCTTCCTTGTAGGTAGCACTACCTGAGATACCAAATATAATATTCTTCTAATAATTTTAAATAAGGGCAAAACAAAAGTGCAACCAGATGGAGCTCCATCATAGATATGTATCTGTGTAACGGATATATTTGAAACAATATTACTAGAAAACAGCACCTTAAGTTTCTGCTGTAAAATTGCTTGTTCCATGGTGTTTGCCAAGATCATAACTATTTCAGACCTTCATTGTCTCTGAAAAGTTTGCTCTCCAACCAAATAAAGCCAACACCAGCCAAAGTGAGTCGGCAAAACCTATTCTCTAAGTTCAGCACTTCCCAAACTGGCAGGTTGTGAAAAGAAAACTCTCCCTTTATACTGGAACCATATGCATCTCCAATTATGTTTTGTATTTAGTCCATACACATTGGCTTCTTTGTTGAACTTGCCAAAGCTACACAACAGTCAATCATTTATCTTTTCACCTCCCTCAGTATTTCACAAGGTACTTATTTGCATTTCAGGTGAGGGGGTTGCACAGAATCTCAGACATGATTTTTAATAAGGCCTTTACAACCAGCCCAAAACATGTACACTTTTCTTCCCTCTTCATTACAAATTGCTTTACTGTTAATTGGACTGCAATTCAAAATTTTTTTGATGTTAATTTGATCGAAGTTTTCTTGCAGCATTAAATTAGAGACCTAGCAAATCAATAGAAATCAGATCATAGCTGACTTGTGCAAAGTAACAACAGAATACAAAGCCTGAGCCAATTCTAAAAAAGCTGCCAATGGAGCCTCCAGGTTGAATACTTCAGATTTCTATGCTATTAAAAATAGTTACATGTTATTTGCATGAGCCCTGCAGTATTCTGCAGGAGTGTCATAGTTCTGAGTCTAGTCAAAGAAGAGATTCAGGATTTAAGTACAAAACCAAGGAGGGTGTGAGAATGTTGGGTTAGAGGAGAGAGGAAAGCATGTCCCTGGTTCATACCAGAGACAATCATGTGGCCAGGAAACCCTGCTTAAATAAACAACACAAGTCATTGTTATGTTTCATTGGCCTAGAAATAAACAAGTGGCAATGCAAAATTTTCCTTAGCTTCCACTAATCCTCATGCAATTAGCTGAACATTTTTAGCCAAAAATAGCTTTCCCATTATGAATGTGGAAAAGACTTAACTGACAAAGCACATCATCTTGAAAACTCATGTAATGCCTATTCAGAGTGACTGCAGTTTAAATTGACTTAATTCACAGTATTGCTTTATTCAGTGCCTCACGTCTCACCTGTTTTCTACACACAGCTTTTTATATAATATTCTACAGACTGGCACCATTAGAGTTGAATATTGATCCAAATCTAAACTTCCCACTCTCAAGGAGAAGTGAGGGGAACCACCTGTGAGAACACCTTGATGTTAGACTCCATTTCTCTTGTAGATCCCTCAGTTCTGAATTTCGACAGTAATATGAGGATTGTGATTCTATTATCTATACATTTCTATTATCAAAGTGCTGTAGCAGAGGCCAGGCATTTAATTTACAAAGAGGTCATGTGCTATCACAACAGAAGTGTCCAAGAAGGCATTCACAATCCTGCAGGACACACTGAGAGTTCAGAAAGCTGGACCCTAAATGTCATGTCTTCCAAAATAGGAGAAGAGCTGTTAAAATTATTTTCTATCTCCCTTTTGCTCTCTTAAAGGCACTTGGAGACAAAAGCCATAGATTAGATTGTTTTACTTTGATTTTGCTTTTTATTTGACCTAAAAGGACAGGTCATTCCAAATACTTCCTTTGTTGTTTGCAAATACAACCACAATGTATTCGCCCCTCCAGTGAAGCATGATGAAAATCATCTCCTTCTGTGATTAGCCTGCTATCAGTTTTTATGTATCATAGTGACTTATCTTTTATCTATCCTATAATGATATATTTATCTTAAGTAATCTTATCTATATCATTATGTCTAAATGAAGTTGTTCTATATCCTTAAAGTTACATAGTACAAACATGATAAGATTCATACAATCAACATATAATTAAATTTAAAGGGATTCAGGATAGCAACCATTTGAACTATTGTTCAGAAGTGATGTAAGAAACATTATTTTTAACAGAATTAGTGAAGATTAACAGAACCAGTGAAGACCTATAACAACTGAACTAAAGTTCTCCAACACAATTCCTCTAATGATTATTTCATCTGTGCAGTTGTACAGCGTTGTTATAGGTAACACTATTTTTTCATTGAAGAAATTAACAAATTATTTCCTATTTCATAATGCCTTTGTTTTTTCTTACCCTCCTTCCATTTTAAAGTCTGCCTTTTGATCAAAACATCTGTAAACCTACACTTCTCCCCACCTCAAGTATTTTGATTTTTCTATAACTGAAGGGTGAAAAATCTTAAGTACGTCACGTGAGAATCATACTTCCTCTAATGCCTTCCTCATTGCTATTTCCCTTATCATCCTTCACCTCTTTCCAAATTCAGACTGTAGAATTCATCTCACCTGACTTTTCAGGACTGCAACCTAAGGGTCTGTATCTGAGTTGATTCTCTTAGTTTCTTATAAAGTCAGTGGTTACTAGTCATTGGAGATTGAGCACAGTCCATATTATCCTAATGTGGACCTCTGGCACAAAGGAAGAAGACTGTGCTCTAGAAGCACTTGCTTCTCTCTGTTGGCTATGAACGTTTACACAACTAGCTCAGGAGAAGACCTTTTACACTGCAGATGACTAAAATGAAGAATCCTGCTGGGGAAAACACGTTGCGGTTACAGCGCATAATGTTTCCATACAAAATTATCACTGAGTTATCTGAACATACCACCCCTTTCTGCCTGTAATGATGTAGGATTCTAGAGAGAACTATATAATTAGGCAAGAGTTAAACCTGTATGACTTCCACACTGGACTCTCTTGGCTTCTTTGATAACTATTCTCATAGCAATAGTAATCTTCTTTCACTACCTTCAAGACCTCACTTCCTTGCTTCATTGGATTTTCTCAATGACAGATAATTAGCTGAGTCCTATAATTTGCAAGCATTTAGCTATCTGTGAGGGATATCTCAGCTTTTATATTCCAGGGAAAAAATCTGATTCATTCAGTGATTCCCTACTCACTGCTGACTTTTTAAAAGGAAGCTCTTCAGGCTAATGACATATGAACAACTGAAGTTAGTTAAAAAAGAGGAATAATATAAACTTGCAATACTGATCCCTGCGATTATCTGTTTAGAAGATAGTTATTCTGAAAGTAATTGGAAAAGTTGAGAGAAGAATAGGCTGTCTTGGGAGCTGTTCTCATTAAGAAGACAGCTCCTGTGTTATCCCATTATAGTCTCACCTGTCACTCCTACTCATTCATTCATCCATCCATCCATCCATTCATCTATTTGTATCAGATTCCCTTTGTATTTTATTTTGATTGTCCTTCACCATATCTGTAGTGGGATCATCCAATTTCCACTGCAAATGTCTGTTTTATGTCCTATGTAAGCTGCTGCACTGCAAGGTCTATTAGCAATAGAACTTAAATCTGATTGCACTTAAATTACAGACAACCTAGATTCTGTTCCCTAGCTTTGGGCCCATTCATGGTAATGCTGAAAAGATATGGATAAATGCTCTAATGAAATTGTTGTGGGTTGTTTTTTTTTTTTTTGGGGGGGGGGGTTAATTCTTAGGAGAAACAACCTAAGTCATTTGGAGTATGGAGTATTCTGGCATCTAGGAACACTGGCATCACTTGAAATAGCCCTATGATTCCTATCTACTCAAAGAAATTCTTGACTCAACTATTTGCTGCAATCACTAGGATAATTTGCTCTCAACCTACAACATTCTTGTTAAAACTGTGTCCCTGCTATGCTACAGGAGTTTCCACATAGCCTTTACTCACTTCCAACAGCAGCAGTCATATACACCATTACAAGTCTGAGTAGCTCTGTTGCACACTATTCCATGTTGCTGGGTGCTTTCTGAGGCAATATTGTGGCAATAGTAGGATGTGATCATCTGATCCACCAGACACTTATTGACATCTTGGTCTGTGCTCTGCATGGCTGCAGAAGGAAGGTTTGAGTTCAGTGTAGGACAGCTCATCTTGGCATGGTGAGATCTACATTGAGAGATTTTGCATAGTTGTGTCAAGGTGAGGTCTGCATTAGAGAGATGACAGTATATAGTATGAGAGACAACAGTATATAGTATGCTGTTTAAAGACATGAAAAGTAAATGGGAAGATGTATTAGTTCACTAAAAAAAGCACTCAAATGAAGTGCTTGCTTGGAACTTGGACATCTGTTCTCACCTTGTTTTACTTAAGGAATGTATATCAGGTCATGACAGGTAGTTCAATAAATATGAAATAGTATCAAGTATGTGGTTTAAAGGATATACTTGTATTAGGACCAAATACCTCAGATTCAATTCCTTTGTTACTAGTATAGTGACCTGAGCAGCAGTGGTCCAGTGGTTAAATTAATGAAGATTTTCACTGCAAGTCTTTAGTGGCATTCAGCAGACCTCATTGGTAAAGTAGGAAATTGATGGATATATTTAGAAATAATTCAATTATTTCAGTGCCTAAGTTGAGGGGACACAATTCTATTAAGTTTACAGAAGACCACTCCCAAGCTTCATTAGAGAACTAGGAAGAAATTGCAGGAGTCCTTGGTCCCATACTCTCATTTTCCCCCTGTATTAAAGATCTATCATCTTTCTGTAATAAAGGAAAAATTTAACTTGGGGTGAGATCCATCTGTCCTAACCTTGAAGGCCAAAGGAGACATCTAGTTCTGGACTAGTTATGCTAGACTTTATGGTCAGTGGAGATAAATAGCCTTTTCCTGAGAATGATTCATCACATCCTGAGATACACAACTCAGATAACTCAATAACATGTTTCCAGGGCTTTCTTAGTGTTTTCCATTGACCACAGACAAAAAGTCCTGACTGTCTGAATAAAGATGTCTAAGCACAGATGAGATTCTTATTATCTTGCACTTGCATGAGAAGTCCCAAAACTTTCCCCCTTCAGTTACTATATCTCTTTAATCATTTTAGTTTTCACCACCACCACCCATCCCAAACAGTACTAGCATTTATGTTTGGAAAAAGCATTTGAGTGAGACAGGTTATATAAAAACTGTATCATATTTCAAAATCATCTCACCACAAATGCAGCATTCCTGTGAAAGTTCTTCTGAGGAGTCTAAGGAGTAGATATCATTAGAAGTTCACACTGGACCCTTAGGTGAAGCTAATTTTAATTTCTCTGTGTGTGTGTACATGTGTATGTGAGTGCATGTGACATATGACATAGCAGCACATATGACAATGTAGTGTGTATGGGAAGAACAGGTGAACTTTACCATTTTATCCAAGCATTGTATGCTACAGTAAATATCAGAGATAATGATATTGACTTTAAGGTATTGCAACTTCAAATGTCAGTTCTACTCTATCTAGCACTCCGTTAGATTTGATTTATGTCTCTTCCTCCCACTTCAAAAGCTGCAAAAGGAGGATGTTGGCAAGAAGACTCAACACAGACACAGTCTGTCTCTGTTTTCTACCTCCTTTTTTGCTAATTTTTGTGTTGCAGATAGGCCAGGGCTGAAGAATTAACTCAACAGCCTTTGTCCCAGGCTTGAATTCTGACTAAATAATCATGCTTCAGGCTCGGGGTTAAATCAAATGGATGAAATACCACCAGCTTCAAAAGGGAGTTCTCTTGCCAAAGGTGTTGCAGCTGAATCAAAAGGTCAAGAAAGTATTAGTGACAGTTTTAACAGAAATTAAATCAGCCCCAAAACTCTAAGAGCTCATAAGAATAGCATTTAAATAACACTTCCTAGCCCTTTACAGACATTAATTATGCAATCCTCATTGCAATTTGGTGATATAAGAAGTATGATGACACTGAAGAAGTATATTGACACTGAAGTCTAGCAGTAATATGCACTTTTCAAACAAATCTACACCCTGTAAGTGAATTTAAATCCTGCATTTAGATCCTTAGAAACTGCAAAATGTAAACTTAAAACTCAAAGTAGGCAGGAATCACATTCATTAAAAACTTTGATTCTTCATGTCTATCTAAGAGAAGTTTATGAACTGCTAATTTGCAGGAAAAGACAGCACAGAAAGAGATAAACTACTTGATACAGTCTGGCTTTTTTGCTTTGATACTCCTGAAATTCTTCATTTTAGGTCTTTGGTTTTATTTTATCTTTTAGAGGAGAGTTGTGGTATGTCTTTCACCATAGAGGATAAAGGTTACTAAAGAGACCAATTCAATGTGGGTCATTTTTCCTAAGATCTCACAAGGAAGGATAGAACCAGAGGACTCCCGTGGTTGTGATTTTAATATTACTAGATGGATTTGGTCACTTTAGTGTAAATCATTCTTTCAGCTTTTTTCTTCTAACAGCCTGGCCCTTACAGTATATGGTAAAGCTTATCCCTTTTCTCTTAACTGTCTTTTGTATTTACAGGCAGAGTAAATTACTTAACGTATCACTGTGATTTCCAGAATAAGAAGAATGACCTTAACTGGTGAATGTAGAAAAAATCTTCTCTATATCTCAAGGATGATAGTGTTGAAAGACTGTTTTCCTTAAAGGGTGATTAACAGGACAAGAGATAAATACACAAACTTGAAAGATGCCAATGATGGAAGGAATTTTTTAACATGGTCCAAGGGGATATAACTAAGAGTAATGGGATACAATTAAGCAAAGCAAAACTCACAATAAAGAAATATCAAGAATAAAACACTTACTGGCAGTGAA
This sequence comes from Megaceryle maxima, assembly GCA_024605025.1. Taxonomy (NCBI): domain Eukaryota; kingdom Metazoa; phylum Chordata; class Aves; order Coraciiformes; family Cerylidae; genus Megaceryle; species Megaceryle maxima. The sequence continues at coordinate 2,957 of JANHGN010026594.1, read as the reverse complement.
GTATATCAAGCCATGGTCTCCCAAAGGAGAGGGTGAAAAAAACATTGCTGAGGAGGTTTACAGGCACATTGGGCAAAACCGGGGAACATATGCACGAAAGAACATTCAGACACTGGCAAAGGAAATGGCTGGATGACCTACAAAAAAATAGATCCTTTTCTGTTTCTTGCTTCTGGTCCTGGCAATTACCATCCTATAAATCTAACTTCTCTCCCCATTAAAATAATGGAATGTAAAGACAGAGAAAATATCATGAAACTTCTAGAGGACAATGGGATCGTGAGCCGTGAGCAAGATGGGGTTGAGAATTATTAACATCAGAGTGTAAAGAGAAGGCAGAGGGAAGGTTATGTGATAAGATTTTAGTAATAAGTTTGATATGGTGCATCTAAAAAACCTTGAACCCAAAAGGTCATTTAGATGCCTAAGATATCGCCACTTCCTTGTTAGGACTGTCTATGAGGGAAGGTGATGATAAACAGCAGAGTTTCTAATGATGGAGATATTGCAGTGCCTTTTCCCTTGTGGTGTCTTCATTCCTGATGCAGAAAAGAACCAGCATGATAATGATGTTTCCTACTAACAGAAAGTTAATCTTAGTCCTAAACGCCTGTCATGGCAAAGAAATGTTTCCAAGAGATGCACCCAGATTTGCAGTACCATTTGCTTGAAGAAGTGTTATTTCAAAATTGTTCATTTTCAGGCTTCTCACACTTTTGATTATTCTAGACAGTGCTAGTCATAGCTGGTGGTAATATACTACTGTAATTTAGAGGAACATAGATTTTCATATTATTGTTACACTGTCTTTTTTTTTTTTTTTAATATATATTAGAAAAAGTGAAGAACAAAGAGGTCATTTCACTTGAATATACTGAGGATGATATAGCTGGGAACAGACAGTCTGACTTTCAGGGCCCTAAAGGACCTTCAAGACCTCATTATGTCACTGCAATGGTACTCACTGGCCGGTGTGTAAATGAAGAAGTTGAGGTGGGATTTGTCTAACGATCTTTGCAAATCTAAATGGTTTAATCCTCTACAGAGAATAGCTGTCCATGCTGGTCAGTTATGTAGAATTGTCAGTTTCTCTTCTTTGACTATGAAATAATACTAGAAGACTACTTTAAATGTAGATATAGCTGCATGAAGATAGATGAGCTGACTCTCAGTCTTGTAACTGTGTCCTATGCAACATCTACTTGCTCTTGTAGTCCTTACAGAACAGTATTTGTAACCTCCAAAGAATGTCTTTCAATGCCCAGTATTGCCATATAGTTTGGTTTTTTGTTTCTTTTTTTTTTTTTTTCAAAGCAGCTGCATTTCTAAACAGATCCTTTATGGCCACCATATCATTACATTTTCTTGCAGATTCCTACAACACAAGTCATGATTTTTAGATAAATAAAAAGAAAATACTATCAACTAGAGGAGGTTCTTCTAATTCATTCCTAGACTTTTATAATGTCCATTCCCCGTCTCCTCCCACCTTCACGACCCAGAGGTATTATGCTGTCTGACAGGTGACTGTATCAGCCCAAGCCAGCAACAATACCTGTAACCTTGTCAAAGCCCTACTGTGGAGAGTCTTCATCCTTCCAAAGACAATTGCTGAGATCAGGAACTCTTTAGAAAAGGCTATGGTCTTCCCACGTACTTAGTGTTTTTGTCCACTGGATTCTCACTGTGTCTGGGACCTGGAATTATCTTGCTCCTTATCACTGACGAGCAAAGCTGCTTTCCAATTCTTCTGCCATGACTCCTGCTAGTGGTTCAAAATGGAGCATGTAGGGCAATTCAGGCTCTGTCAGCCCAAGTGGAGGAGGAAGCAGGCAGTATGTTTTAATCTGAGCAGACGTGCCTTGCTTTATTGTGCCACATGCCGATACTAGCCACTTCACAGCCATGGTGGTCTGTGCTGGATTCAGTCTGAAAGGTCAGCTGGAGAGGGGAGGCCAGGTGGCCACAGAAACCTGGTGTGTCAGAACACTATGTTTAATTACACACAAATTTACTGCAGCATGTCAGGAGGGAGGCAGGGAGTTTGTCCCATGGAAAGGTCAGGCATTGTGTGGTGGCTTTACCTAAATTACACTAGGAGGAATAGAAGTGAGACCCTGACCTTGTATAATGAATATACAGCCAGACCCCAGCAGGCTCAGTGCATTCATGTGTTTGGTTCATCTTAACTTTAACTCCTTCTCTTGCTTCCCCTGACAAAGCAAAAGGAATAATTTTTTTTCATACTTACTGAGATGCCCTAGATTTTGTTTTTCTCAAGAAGTGATAATATTTCATGCTACAAGACACTACATATGTTAGGACACTTAAAAAACAAAACAAAACAAAACAAAACAAAACAAAACAAAACCAACCCAACAAACAAACAAAAACAAAAAAAACCAACAACAACAAAAAAAAACCAAACCAAAACCCCAAAACAGTTTTTGGCCACACAAAGCTGTGTCTCTGTATATGAAAAAGGCACCTGAAAGAAGCCAGGAAACCAATATCCATGGAAGACTTTAAGCAGTAATGATGCAGAATTTCTTCTTTCAGAGCAATAGTTTTTTTGTGTCTTCAAATTTTAAATTCTCCAACTTTACTATCTGAGGAGCTTCCATATATTTTTTTTATCCTTTTCTTGGCATAATACTCTGAAACAGGAATGCATTTTTGTTTTGTTTTGTTTTGTTTTAAATATGCATTTATTTAACGTGGTTTGTTTTTTGTTTATTTGTTTTTTTCTTATAAAGAAGAAAGTGGAATAAGGTAGGGAGGGTAGTTGCTTTGGCTGTTATTTATCTGTATTTCAGTAGCACCCAGTACTCACTACCACGATGAAGATCCCACTGTGCCAAGTGCTGCACATGCAAGTATAGTCCCCACTGAAACACTGTCCAATTTCAAGAAAACCTACCTAAGAAGGATTTAGACCAGGAATAACTGCAGAACCT
>JANHGN010026593.1:0-17136 GCA_024605025.1 Megaceryle maxima | reverse complement strand
AATATAAAAAATTTTGCTGTGGAGCGATTCTTGGTAACATTTAATATACTTCTTTCATGAGAAGACTGAAACTGTAAGATGACTAAAGGAGAGGATTTGAGAAACATAGGTGGGCCAGTAGATGGGAAATGATCTAATGTTGGACAAAAATTTTCTTTTAAAGTATGGAACTATGCTATAAATGCAGATTACAACCAAACATTTGTTTCTTTTGTGTACCTGCAAGTTAAACCAGAACAATCTGATGAGAGCTGGCTAGATTTTACCTCATTAAATAACAATTGTATGAGACTTCAGTGTCTGCACCCATGAGTTCTCTGTCCCATCAGTGGAAAAGAAAATCCTACAAGGGTTTAATATTGAGGAGTATAATCACATTTGTAGTCCTGTTGGACTGTTTTGTCATCATCCATTACAGCAGACTAGCTTTGCCTTTGGAATAATCATTTTAGAAAGGATTCAGCTCCTCAAAAGGACTAAATATTTTTATCTTATTCTATTAACAAGCATGACCTTATTGCTTCATATGAATTGTACTAGTTCTGTGAATATTATTTTTTAAATCTAAGTGCATGATGGGAAGTAGGCATTGTCTAGTTATTCTGTACTAAAACAAATGCTGTATGATGAGAAGTTGAATGTTAGGTATCATACTCTCAATGAAATGCTTGCAGCTAATACTTACTTTCAGAAACTACTGATGTTGAATTGAGTAAAAGATACCTTCAATTAAAGAAAATAACACTTCTCAAAACATTTTTCACCTCCAGGCTTTTCAGAGAAACCCAACAATTCCCAGGTAAGCATTTTTTCATGTCAGTCTGACTACTCTTCTTTCTGCTCATTAAGTAGTATGTAGTGACTCTGAATATTTATTACTTTTTAATCATTTGATTATGTCTTTCATAGCTGACAACTCCCAAATCTGTTTTGGAAATGAATGAATCTCCTTCTAAAAAAAGGCAACAGAAATCAGGTAGTGTTCACTTCATGTGGTTCTGGGTTTAGCCTCATACTCTTTCTGGATAGGAGTAGTTAATAAAACATCTGATTTGTTTGTTTTGTAGATCTACTGGAAGAATTTGGTTTAGGAGATGCAGAGGATATTGAAGGTATTCTTAACAGTCTCTTTGTAGTGTTCTTCTATGGACAGACACATTGTACTTACATTTTTTTTCCCCCTAATAATAAACAAATGGTTCTGTCAAGTTGTTCTGGGAGAAGAAGGCCTACTAAAATAGGCCTGTGTGCACGTGTGTGCTCCCTCCTCTAGTCTGCCATTCAACACTGTTAATACCCTTCCAGCATGTAGGCTTCCTCCACCATACCCACTGTCATCTCCTCTTTTCAGGCAGTCCTGAAGCTGGCTTTCCATCCATTTAAAAAAAAAAAAAAAAAGGCAAACACAAAAAACCCAACCCTTCTTGATATTCCTTGTTCTCTGAGCCTGTGCTGTGGCTGATTCCAGGCTAGGGATCTGCAAGTTAAGCTGTCCAGGAGCTGCAAGTGAGACAGAAAGGGTAACTGTTGGGCTCGTGCTGTTGCTGTACTTACCAGGAATTGTTACTTGCCTGGCTTTTCTCTACTTGTCTGGCAGTTGTTTTGAAACATATAGCAAATACATTGCCTTGAGGCATCCCTCTCTTGTTTCATGGTAACTGACCAGCATGTTCAAGGTAGGGGAAGGAAGTAGAGAATACAAGGTGGGAGTGACAGAAGTGACAGTATCTTTATGTAAATGGTGTAGCAGCAGTCCCATCTGTCTGTGATTGACCGCCCCCTGCTGTACTTGGACTGTGAGGCTGCTAGGAGTAGTAGAAACTCCAAGCACACTTGTGTGTCTAGATTCCTCTCATTCTAGGATATATTGTTGCCACCTAAGAGGCTTATGTGCAAATGACATGACATACCAGGTGCCTGTCTGTGCTTAGTTCTACTCCCTTGAGTTCTTTTGTTTTTGAAAGCATGTTACAAATCAGTGTGACCTCTGTGCAGTTACTTCTCTTGGGTTTCATCAGGCTGCAGTGCTTCTGGCCACCTCTTCCAGCTGACACTCACAGAACTGTATCCTCAGTGAAGGAGGGACTTTCTGGTTCACATTATCCAGACACATTACAATTCTAGGGCAAGGACCCATCTACAAAAGCTATGCATGACTGTTGGGGGAGAGGAAGATGTTGATCTCCAAATTATGGAGGTTATTTGTAGAGGAGCTAATTGTTCGCTTATTACAAGAAGCTTGGTGTTGATAATTTATGACACTCTACAGTATCTTCTGTGGTGCTATTTACAAATGGTCCTTGACCACTAGCACATCTGTCCTTTATTTCTAATGTGGGTTGGAGCCTTCATCTCCACCAGCAAACAGCTTGGTATTGGGATATCTACAAGCATCAGTAAAGGCTAAATCTACTCTGTGATCCTGAAAAACAAGAAGGGGAAAATGCTTTTTTTTTTTTTTTCTTATAGAACATTATCCTTAGACAATAATTAATTATTGTTGTATTTTTAAATATTTTAATATTTGCCAGACTGAGATGTGTCATAGTCATCAACAAATTATCTTAACAACCCTGTGAAATAAGTGCTGTCAGTCCACTGTAAAATACCCAAAGAACAAATTTACAAAACAAATTTAGGAGTGACACCCACCAGTGATTGAAGTGGGATGTGATGGTTATGTCACCCTGTGTAACTTGAGGTTAGACTTGACCTCTGGAGACCTGTATGACTGACTGAGAAGCTTAGGCTCCCAATTCAGACGTATGAATTGTAACTCTAAACTCTTATCTGGTGTAATCCTCTTCAAGAAATGAAAGCTTGCAAATGAGTTGCCTAATGCGGAAAATTCTGGAAGTGAGGTTGACCTTGTGACTCATTAATACCGGACCATTTTGTGTTTTTATGATGATACATATTTTGTCCCTGTCTTGCTCACTTTTTCCTGTTGGGAGAATATTGTGCCCTTCTCTAGCAGTGAAGCTTTGTGTACAGAAAGGCTACTGTGTAGAAACCATAGAATTATGGAGCAGGAAAGTAGGTGCGGAGTGATTAAGATGAAAAGCCTTCATCTCTGTTTTCAGATACTGTGCTTTAGTTGCTGGGACTTGTTTCTTTCTGAATAGTTGATATTTCAAAGTGGTTGGTGTGTCTTTCACATAGCAATGACAATGAGTTGCCATTTCTAAATTGTCTGGGTCTGTCTGGAGTCCAATTCTCGGATGTAACAGATTCAAGGTAGGCACCCCTTATGGGGAGCCTGGGCTGTGTGACTGCTTCTAAGGAGTCCTGTAACCTGTCCTGTATTACTTAGAAGTTCTAGGAAAAGGTGGAATTCCATTTCCAACAGTACAAGTGGAAACATCCAAATCATGGGTTGTTTGTCAATGTTTCACAAGCCTGTCTTTCATTCAGTGTTCCATCCGTCTTCTGAAACAGATGAGGCAGCAATTTGACCAAAATATTCAGTTCAGACCCATGCCTAGAGGCAGATTTGTTTCATTCATGGATTAAAGCTGGGGCCTTAAAGATTTCAAGCCTGTGATTTTGTTGTTCATGATTTTCTATGCACAGCACACAGGGAAATAAAAATTGCTGGAGGAACATAGCTAGTTACTATAAGGCTCCCAGTGTGTCAGAGAGAGAGAGATCATGCACCTTTAAGAAAAAGGAATATTTTATTTTTGACCACTTATAGTGGTTTACAGCAAATATATATATTTTCTTTATACATTAGAAAGTAAAATGCCCTGGAAAAATGGAATTTACACAGATGTATATTTAATCTGTATTATGATAACTTTCTCTCTAGAAGCTCACAAATTTGAAAGAATGCATTATTTTGTGTTAATATTTTTCTCACAAGTCTGATGATTCAGGATGCACTCTAGGTGTAAATAAGTAGTATTAAGTCATGCTGGTTATTAAAATACGTGGTTTTCACTGTAGGTGAGTACTCAGAATCTGCCTTTCATCTGTCATCATCAGGAGAAAAAGACGACGTAAAGGATGCCATTGAAAACTATGGGGTATGTAAAACCAAATATTTTGAATTAGAGTCTGAATTAATAAATTGTATCATACACTAAAGTAAAGAAAACTTACCAGTCAGTGGATAATGCTGAGGAGAGAGTACTGTAGGTGAAGAAAGTACTCAGTCTGAAGTAAAGTTGGATGCAGTTGTCTTATGGTGTGGTAAAATCCTTGCCATTATGTTGGATAACTTGCTGTTACACTGATTTATTTCCAGCTGATTTGTTTAATTTTTGACCAGTGTTCTTCCTTTTGTGCAGTGCTGAGAAACAGCACAGTCAAATGCATTTCTTTTTTTTGCCCTATGCAAAATGCACATTCAGGTGAAGAGGGAGATTTGTCTGTAATACACTGATCCATTGATTAAATATCCCTGGTATTCCTCTTACCAAGAGAAAGATCAATCAAAAAAACCTTGAAATTTGGTGATTTCCCTGCCTTTTCAAAACATGTGTGTGTTTGGCCGTGTAAGTGTTTAAAAAGGGTTGGGTTTTTTTTCAGAGTACATTGTAAAGTGGAATAAGGCAGGTATCCTGCTTGAGTTGAGCATGCTGGACAGGGCTGGATAGAGGGGTCTGGAGTCTTCTCTATCACCTCAAAAGACAGTGCAGCAAATTATTTCCACCCCATGCACATCCAGGCACTATGAAAGAGAGACACGCTTAAATTTAACAGTCAGAGCACAAAGCATAAGCCTATTGTGAGGTGGTAGTAGTTGAGTGGTGAACTTGGGAATGGAGAGGCTGAGACAGATGGCGGATGGCTGAGGTGCTCCTTCCTGTTACGAAAGGAGGAATTTTTGCAGAGGGAGAAAAGGGAGTAAGGAGTTGGCTGGTCTCAGCCTGTTGGAATACCAAGGCTGCAGGCCCTTTAGTGCCCTTTAGAAGGCACCACGAACTGAGGAGGAGTGTGGGGAGAGAGCATGTAGGGAGCAGTGTGACACATGACGGGAGCAGTCAGAACTGCTGAGGAACAGATCATGGGGCCAGGGACATGAGGAGACGGGGTGGGGCTGAGGCACGGTACTGTTTCGTACAAGCTTGGGTTCCTGATTTTTGGGATGAGGGATGGAATGGACAGGTTTCCCTAATAAATTATTTTCTTTGGAGCTTGGAATGGAGTCCAGTACTTCTGAATCTTGGGTGAAGGAATAGTCTTCACTTAGCCAATTCTCCATGTGGTGGACAGTAAAATGCTTATCGTGTTCATTCACATTGTACTGGCTTAGCTGGCTGCATGCTGTAAAATGCCAGACAGGAGAGAATGATGGAGGAAGGAAGGTGAGAAAATGTAGGTAGCTGAAATGAAAAATGGTATTAAAGCAGGAAATCGTGAAAAAATAAATTGCTTTGTGACAAATGTCACCAGTTAAAGAAAGCAGGCAGGTTAAAATGTAAAAGCAGCCCTAATGTTCAGAGAATTCTAATCCAAGAAAAACTGCCTCGAAAGTAAGTCCTTCTATTTTTAAGAAAATCATGATTCAATGAACCTTTATTTTAGTATCCTTTGATTTTTATTATATAATTTGCTTTCAACTTGTCTTATTTCTATTCTTTCTGTTATATGATAGGATGAGTTTGAAACAAATTACCTAGATTAACTTCCTTTTTCTTGGTAATCTTTCTGTCTGTACCTGCTTACATAAGGATAAATATCTTTTAGAAACTAACATCTTGATAGAAAATCCAGCACATGAAAATCAGACTGACAAAACAGAAATTTCACATCAGGAGGGCGTAGCAGAAAATGAGGAGTCACACGGTGCTGACAAGCAGTTAAGCCCAAAACCTTGGGAAGAAAGATATGAAAGAATGTGGGTTGAAAATGAGAAAAGGGAATTGAAAACAAATTTTAAAAACATTACAGCAGAGCTGAAGCAACTGTTTGGTGAAATTAATGAAACTCGGAAAACTACTTCCCTTGTGGAGGCAATGTCAGAAAATGACTTCAGTGAAGAATTAAAGAGTTCTCATGTTTCATCTCGTACAACAGAATCAAGTAATAAGTTAAAAAGTAAAGGTGAATGTGGAGATATTAAACTTACTCTGGGTGGAAAAGTACCCAAAATGGAAATTGTAATTCCGAGTCTTGGTGTCCTTCATGATCAAAATAACTTAAATGCAAACATGGAAGATACCTGGAGTCCAGATAAAGAAGACAGCACAAATGACACAGATAATGCGAAGGTGCCTCTAGCTAAAGGAAAGGAAAAGAAAATGCCTACTATGGAAATGGAAGGGAATGAAAATGGAAGTAGTAGAAATGTAGAGAGAAGTCCTGAATACTCCCTGAGACATAGCTTAAAAACAAGTATTTTGGATGACATTTCTAATGCTCTTCCTAAAAAAAGACCTGTTTCTACATGTGATGGAAACACACTTTTTGTAACAGAAATGAAACCTGGAAAAGGCTTTGAGTTTTGTGATGATGTTCACAGTGACTGCCTTATCAACAGTAAAAAAATAGGAGAAATGAAAATTGGAAGTCTTTTTGCAAATTCTCAGCCATCATGTGGCATGCTGAAAAGGAATCTTGATGAAGAACTAAAACAAGATATGGCAAGATTTGAGAGTAAGGTAGGAATGCTGCAAATGGTATTCCTGGCTTTGGAGAAAGAGAAGGAACAGCTGCAAAAAGAGGTAGAAGTTCACCTGCTACTCCTTATTCTTTAGTCTTTCTCCGTATCAATGGTCCTGTTCATTTTAGCTATTCATCATTAAGGGAAGATGCTTTGTGCAAAGTGATTTTTGTTTTAATGGAAGTGCATTATTAATGAATAAAGAGAGCAGTGGAGACTTGTCCTTTTCTCTGTTTTTGGAAAACACAGAATGCATTATTGTTCCAGTTTAACAATAGGTGGCACTCAGGTCCAGTGTAAGTAGTTATCACTTCATTGCCATAAAAAGAAAAGCACACAGTTACATCAGTTCTGATTTTGAATCAAAGAATGAAAATAGCTTCTGAACAGGGTCTTGACTGTTTATTTGCTGTGACTTCTGCATGGTGTGTCTTCATTGCGCTTCACTAAAATTTCTGTTTGCTGTGAAACCATTTCTGCTTGTGGGTATGGGGATTTTTTTATTTGCATGTCACAAAAGCACACCTCCACTTGACTTTTTTTCTGTGTTTTACAACTAACATTCTGCAGTCCTTCTGTCCATCAGTAATGCTTTCACTTTCTTGTCCATATTTTAAGATAAACTATTGATTATGGTTTTTTGTTGTATCTTTAATCATGACTGAATTCAAAGTACTTTCAAAGACTTTGTATACCCTGCAGTGTAATTTTCTGAAATTGCTTCTCTATATGAATTTAAAAATATTTTTTTCATTTTACATTATTTCAGACATAAACCCTGAATTATTTTATCTGGATATGCTGATATGCTGTTTTTATCTTCTAGAAATACTGAGAAATATATGAAGCTTAACTTTCTTTTTGTAGGTTGAGAAGGAAAAAAGCAAAGAAAGATATTTCCAAACACAGGCGGTGGCAAAACAGGAAGATCTTGATAAATCAAATATGCTGCCAGGGAACATTACTAATCATCAAATGAAACAAAAGATTACTCTAAGGAAGAATGACTGTTTGAAAATGGAGAATGAAAACACTATTGAAGAAAAAGAAAAAAATAATTTTTCATCTGAGGAGAGATCAAAATTGATTAAAATGTCGATGAAAGGGTAAACTAATGAAATATTATCATAATTCTTATTTGCACTACTTAAGTATCTTTTATGTTTTCTAATACTGTAGTTGAAGTAGTTTCCTTAATGCTGAACGCCATACTGATTAGTCCACTGCTTTTCAAAACCTAAGCCCATTACAGAGGTTCAAATGTATTGCCTGCTTTAGGGGGAGAAAAAAAAAAAAAGGGAGGAAGGAAAAATAAAAAATAAAGAGAAACCAAGTTCCTGTGAATTTGCTTGTCAATACTGAGGGCAAAAAATGTCTTCAAAAGCTATGTTGAAGTCTGGAAAAAACCAGTTATTTTTGAGGAAAATGGCCATCCAGAAAAGTAGGAACTTTCAGTTTACTTTTCTCTCTTTTCTGGGTGACTTTAGTGATCTCCAGGCAGTTGATGTTTTCATTAAGTTTAGATCCTCTCTGTCAGTAAAAGGGAAAAGATATTACCAAAACAATCTCAAAAGTTTGAAGATAATACAGATTTTATGTAGCCCTAACCAGTTTGTACCTGTGCGACCTTAAAATAATCCTTAGATGCTTCCTCTAATGGGGCTATTGGATATGTTCCAGTTTACCTGAATCTAACTCAGGTAACACATTCCCCCTCATTCCTAGGAATGTTTTTTAAATACTTGAGTATCTTCCATGATCTTTGGAGTCAAGTAGGTGTTTTATCATAGATATTTTTCATCACAGTTGTTCCTGGACATCATCTTAATTATGTCTGTTTTACAGAAATATTTTCTGTAAAAATGATGATTTTTTTTTTTTCTCTTTTTTTTTTTTTTTCTCTTTCTGTTTGGTGTAGTAAATTCGCCCTGAATGCCAAAGCTGTAAAGAAAAAGAAAAGACAGACTTCAAAGCAGAAGGCTAGTCAGCAGATGAGCTCTTCCAGTGGGAATCATTTTCAAACACTGGATGACAGCACTTTCAGTGAAACATCTCAAGATGAAGAAAGGTACTGAATATAAGGAACGTTATAAATAAAACTTACTTAATGATAAAAAATTGATCTGAAAGTTAAAGGTAAGTTTTGTAAACCTGATGCATATGGTGACTCTTGTTCTTTCGTGTGACAATACCACTTGATGCCCTTTGTGTTCAAAACCACTTTTCTGCTTAGAGTAGCTTGAAGATATTGGCCAAGTTGATAAGGTCAGATATTCCAAATTGGTTTTGGTGGTTTTGGTTTGTGGGGTTTGTTTGTTTATTTTTTTGGTTTTGTTTGTTTCCAGCTGTGTCCCTTCCCAACTTCTTGCCCACTCCAAACTTACTTGTTTGGGAAGCAAAGCAGGAAACAGGTGGTGTTGACACTGTTCAAGCACAGCTCAGCAATACCTAAAATACTGGCATGTTATAACCATTGTTTTGGTCAGAAATCTAACACAGCACTGTGTGGGCTGCTATGTAGAAAACTAAATGCATCCCAGGCAGAATCATTATAGTAAAGAACCCAAAATTATGGTTCTTTTATGTCTAAGAGAAGGATTTCTCAATACTGAAGAGAGCTAAACCTCTAGTATTAAACAGGGAATGAACATAACTGTGTATCTGCATATCTGTAGCCATGATTCCTATCACTCTGAGTGAAGTGCAGGTATTTAAAATGTTTGCTTATTATTTTATATTATTATATTATATAATTTGAGGAAAAAGAATAGCCTTCCAATGGACATAATAGTATACTTCTTTTTTGGTCTTCAACTACATCTTACAAAATTCTTATATTAAATCTTAGTTTAATTCACTTCTGAAATTAAGTTTTCAGAGCAACTTTAGATACTGTTCATAATGCAATATAAGCATTCCAGTACTGAAATATATTTCTGCTTTCCAGACCTGCAACAAAAACAGGGAGTGAAAAGAACAAGGTACTGTAAAATTAGTTTCTTGATAAATAATTTGTATCATTTTTTCATCACTTGGATTGGAACAGCATTTTTGTAGTTATCAACCAGATGTACAAATTGCTGCTACTGTGCAGCCTTATATGTGAGCCAAATCTATGGACTATGAGTGAGCAAATGAATGATTCATATATTTGTCATGATCTTCAATGCTAAATAGTTATATACAGAAATACTGTATTGTTTGTAGGTCAGCATGCAAATGGATGTAACTGATGAACTTGATTTAACTCACTCATCTGACTCAACTTCAGAGGATGTAGAATTACCAACTTCAACCTACAAAGAGGCTATGTTGCTGTTAGAACAGCTTAGTGTGGATCAAACAGGTGTGTTTTCAAGTCACTTTGTCTCCTCTTTTATAAGTTGTTTAAAACATAATTTCTCTGTATGCACTTCTAGATATTTTAGTTTTATATTTCAATCTAGTATTTCTTTATGATTAGAGATCCTCCTCAAAGGTGTGAAATTATCTCACTCAACCTTGGATGTCTCTGTGTTATCAGCAAGCATGCCTTACATTCTTATTGGTTCTCTGTCTAGTCAGAGCTGGAGAAGCAGATTCTTGCAAAGTACATTTCAGCTTCTTATGTAGTCATCAAAAATTAGCAAGATCTTTTTCCTCTTTATATCTCTTCAATAGCTAATGACAGCGCACTGAAATAATAGCTTTGCTTAAATATATAATCAATTGTCATAAGATGTTTTTGTATATATGCACATAAGCATTGCTTATTAAACTGTGCTAAAATTCCCTTAGTCAAGGGTTAACCTTGGCTAAAGGCCAAAATTCCACCCAGCTGCACTCTCACTGTCCTTCCTCAGCAGGACAGAAGATGATGAAAATGCTCAAGGATCAATACAAAGGCAGGGCTATCACTGATTTTTGTCACAGGCAAAACAGACTCCACTTGAAGAAACTTAATTTGTTACCCATTAAAATAAATTTGGATAGTGAGAAACAAAAAAAATTTAAATAACATCTACCCACCATCCCATTTTGAAGCTCAACTTCACTCCTGTCCTGTGTTCCAGTGTGAGTCCTTCTGTGAGCTATAGTCCTTCAGGGAAAAACTGCCTCAGGCTGGGCTCTTCATGGGCCACACGTCCTTCAGGAAATATTCGCTTGCTCTGGCATGGGGTTGTTCACAGCTCTGCATTGTAGATATCTGCTCCAGCATGGCCTTTTCCAGGGGCTGCACAGAAATACTGGCTCCACCATGGTGTCTCCATGGGCTGCAGTGTAATCTTTTCTTTGGTGCCTAGAGCACCTTCTTCCCCTCCTTCTTCACTGACCTGGATGTTTACAGGGCTGGTTTTCACATTCTTTTCCTTTTCCTCTGCCTGTGTGGTCTTTTTGCCTTTTTCTAAATGTTTTGTCTGAGGTGCCACTAGCATGTGCGGCTGAGAGGACCACCCCCTGTGGCAAGTCCATTGGAGCTGGCTGTATCCAGCACAGGGCAACCCTGGCCTCTTCTCAGATTTGACCTCCCCACTACCTGCAGTCTTTCTGCTACCAAAACCTTGCTGCATACACCCAGTAGAGCAAAGCATTTAATAATATATACATTGGAATGTATTTGTGCAGATGTGCAGTTTTGTCTTTTTTTTTAATCTCAAAATAGGTTCTGCTATTTTGTTGAAAATTCAAAACATACTTCTTGAATATGAACAGATAATAGAACATGAAAAAAATCGGTATACAGCTGTCTGTAGAGAAGTAAGGAAATTGGAAAGTGAAAAGGAGTCACTATTAATAGCAGAAGAGACTCAAGATTTGAAATCCATATTGGCTCACCAAGAAGCAGAATGGAAAAGTGATATCCAAAGCCTTAAGTATGTAATCTTGCATGTGTTATCTTGTTAGTGTTCATGTTCCAGAAGATGCTGATGATACAAATGATGAGAAGTTTATGGTTGGTTAGGTTTTTTTTAATGCCATGGACAAGTTATGGTAAAAAGGGCATACTGGGGGATGGGGGGGAAATGCCTAGATATTAGCTTCATGTAAAAATCTTCTGGATGTCATTCTATTTTTTTTTTTCCTCTTTAATAACAAGAGAACAGAACAAGAATATGTATGGGAAAGTGAATTTTATGTTTTATTTTGTCTTTACAGCTTCTGTTGGTGTATAATATTAGGAGTTCTGGTAAATTTAGGAATTCTGTTTTGCAGAATTTCTAAAGCATATGTTCAATTGGTAGTTCTTTCCTTACATTAATACTTTTGTTGTTATTGTTGACTGCTGCAAGGATGTCAGAAAAAAAATATTCAAAATAGTCGTCAAACATTATGTTTGTCCCAAACTGCTTTCCTGTTTGGGTACTGTGGGCATACCATGGACCATTTTATAACATCTGATTGCTTCAGTTAGTAAAGAAGTTGACGTTCCCTAAGACTTTTGTTTTAAATTAGCTTTAAAATGAAATTGCTGTTGTTTTTCCCAGATGTAGATCCATTGAGTTTTAAAACTAATTTTAATCTTATTAAGCTTAAACCCTATGCATTTCTAAATCTATTTTTGAACACTGACCTCATTCTTGAGTAAATGGAAACTATTTGCTCTTCCTGTAGTCAGCAGTTGTTTTGGACTTGAAGAAGGCTTACTAAATAATTTTGGGTCTGTCACCCATACGTGATGTGCTGCTTCATCAGTGTTACATGCAGTCACTGCTGAATCCATAATATGTAGACAATGCTCAGCATAGTAAAAAAATATGTATTAATCATAATAACATTTTATGATGCTTTGATCTGATAAGACAGCAAACTCCTTTTGAATGAAGTATCTGTGACAGAGATTTATTTTTTTAAGAACTATAGAAATATGCATGCTTACTAAACTAACTTACAAAGAAATCACTCAACAGTTTTTCTGTATTTTGTACAACTGATACCATGGATAATGGAATGGAGCTAGAATTCTAAAAAGTAAAAATTATAGTAAAAAATACAAAATCTGAAATATCTAATAATTTTATGGTTTAAGTTGTCTCTGCAAGTTCATAATGTGGAATATTCACTTCTTATATCAGTGCTTTTGTTTCTCAAACAATCTGTTAAATCCTAGATTTACTTTGAAACAAGAAGAAGAAAAGAGGCTCAGAGTAGAAACACTATACGAGAAAACAAGAGAAAAATTAACAAGGAAAGAAGATCAACATTGTAAAGAGGTGGAGGAAAAAGAGCAACTTGAGCTACACTCAAGGAATTTAGAAATGGAGTTAATAACACTAAAAAAACTCTTGAAACAGGTATATTAAATAATAAGTTAAACATTTGTTTTCTTATTTTCTAATTCTTTTTAATTGACATTGTATCCCAGTATGCCTAAACAAGGAGTTCCTTTGTTCGTCAGGTGGCATTGGATAACTATTGCCACATTTTGAGAAGAGCTGAACAGTTGGTTCACAAGTAGTCTGAGCTTTTTATTGTTTTTTTGGGTTTTTTCTTTTCTTTGAAAGTTAATGATTTTTTTTCTTCTTTGTCAAAATTTAGGTTTCTTTTCTATTTCAGCCAAAGTCTCACATTGAGTTATTTTTCTAAATTACTACAAACATTTATAGAATCAGGTAGGTTGGGAAAGACCTTCAAGATCATCGAGCCCAACCATTAACCCTACTCTACATGTCCACTGCTAAACCATGTCCCTAAGCACCATATCTACACGACTTTTGGTGTCGTTTTTATGGTGATTCAATTAATTCCCTGGGCAGCCTGTTTCACTGCTTGACAACCCCTTCAGTGAAAAAATTCTTTCTGATGTCCGACCTAAATTCTGTATTTATTCTTAATTTTTCAGAAGAAAATTAAATTTATAAATGTATTATCATAACTGTGGCTAAGCAAAAATATTTGAGAGAATACAAAAGAGAAAGCAAAGATACTGCTAGCTCTGATTTTTCTGAAGATGCAAGCAGTTTAATTGCATTACTATAGGTTGAAGAAGAGCGTGATGAAACACAGAGACAACTCTCTCAGGAAAAGAGTGCCAGAGTCCTGCAAGAAGGAATTTTGAACAACCACCTTTGGAGAGAGAAGGAACTAGAAGAGACAAGAAGAACTATAGATAAAAATTCAGAGGTAAGCAGTTCTGGTGTTTTGTTTGTGCGGTTTTTTGTTTGTTTGTTTTCTTCCTAATTAGACTTCACTATGTTAATTCTAAATTCATAATAATTCTTATGTAATGTTTTGTGTTTCTTTATGGATTATTTATAGTTTCCCAATGCAATTTAACTGTGTAAATACCTTTCCTGTTTTCCTTTCTGTCTTTAAAAGTTCTGGAAAGCAACATAAGTCGTGTATGTACCCAAATTGCATGTGCAAGTAGGAAACTAATAGAAGACACTATTTAATCTGTTTATTAAGCTATCTGTTATTTTTCATTTAATAGACATTTTATCATCACTTCTTAAGGTTTCTAGCTGTGAAACACCTGGCTACCTATGTCATGGTTGACCAGGAAGAAAGTTGTTTGATGCTGACTCTTAGTGTTACTTAAGGTTTTTTAATTACTCATTCCCTCATCAAAATTACTTACTTCAAGTATGCCTTTCTTTTCCACCTCCACATACTAAAACTTTAGTAAGAAGTATCAGCCATGTATTAAGCTTCCTGTTAGAAGGATTGGAGGAGAAAAAGCAGTCATAAACACTGTATGGAAAAAAAAAAAAACTTGAGAAGAGTTTACTGAATTTAATGAGCGTGTCCTATTCTTGGAAGAATTATTTGTTCTTGGTTGTGCTAACTTCCAGTAATACAAAAAGATTAATGTTAAGAAGACATTTGACAGTTGATACAAGATGAAAGGTAGCCCAAGAAGGAAAAAACCCTTTTTAGTCTTGGTTTTTACCAGATTTGTAACAGGGCAAAATTAACTTTGAATGGAATGTTTCAAGGGGATGAAGAAACAATAAAGCACCCTAAAGGTTTACCATGGAGATATTTTTAATGATTTTATTGTTTGGTTGATAGTTTAAAAAAAAAAAAAAATATTTGGGATGTTCATATTGGTTTTAAGGTTATGTTACACTTCCAGTATGTGCATGCTTTGTACACATGCATGAGTTTGTAGAGTAGCTTATGGGTTACCTGAAATTTCATTCCCATCTCTGAAGTCATGCATCAGTATTATAAATATTAAAATGCAGTTTGCTGAAGTGCTTTTATAGATTTATTTCCCAACTGGCTATTTATTCATGTTCTCTGTTATTCAGGAGTCCGACACTGAGAGAGAAAAGGATCTATTGTACAAAAATCAGTTACTACAGGATGAAATTGCTATGCTAAGACTAGAACTTGATCAAGTAAGACTTAGGCACCAGGAGGAAGAAGGAAAATACTTAGAGGAAAATGAGACCTTGAAAGAAAAAAATGAAGATCTCAGAAAGGAACTTAAACTGAATGAGGAAGCCTTAACACAAACAGTTTTTCAGTACAATGGACAGCTGAACTTATTAAAGACAGAATCTGCAGTGCTAACTTCCAAACTTGAGCAGACAAAAGAAAGCAAGGACAGACTAGAGATAGAAATTGAATCATTTCGTTCCCGCCTGAACACTACTGTTCAAGAACTTGAACGTCATCAGTCATCAAAAAGTAATGTCGAACGAACATTTCAGAGGGAACGTGATGAATGGCTTCGCTTGCAAGACAAGCTCCATCATGACCTCTCTGATGAGAGAGAAACCAACAAGAGCTTATCTCAGCAGCTGGGTAAAGCTGAAAGCAAAGCTAACAGTCTAGAAAATGAGCTTCACCAGTTGAAACAAACACTCAGAGAAAAAACTTTGCTTTTAGAAATGACACAAAAAGAGCTAAGTCAAGCCCAATGTCAGGCAAAGGAGTGTGATCATGCTCGACAACTTGAGAAAGATCAAGTAAGCAAATTTATAATAAAACAGGAATCCATGCAGGAGCGATTGGCCCAGCTCCAGAGTGAAAACCTTTTACTCCGTCAGCAACTAGAAGATATGCAGAACAAGGGGATCATCAAAGAAAAAGTAGTGAATGATGTGCAGGACCGGTTTAATGATATCTTCAACAAACTCAGAGCAGATACTGAAAAGCAAGTTTCCTTAGTGGAAGAGAGAAATAAAGAATTAAATGTGAAGTGTACTGACTTAAGAGAACAAGTCTTTAAATATGAAACTGACAAAGTAGAAAGAGAGGTAAAGTATATGCTTAGGAAGAACAATTTAAAGTTTCTCAGTTCTTAACATTATTTTGTATTTCTAAAATGTACCGGGTATAAGTTACGTGTGTGGGACCAAATGATGCTGGTTTGTTCTGGTTTGTTGTGTTTCTCTTGGAATTGTGGAAGGTTTTCGCAAACAGGATGCTACTGCTCAGATGTGAGCAGAGAACAGAAAAAAGGTATCCAAGTCTAAGATTTGATCAAGAAAGGTGATTCTTCTCTAGAACTGATTTGGGGTTTTTTACTTAGTCCATTTTATGCCCTATAGAATGGTTGTATATATTTAATGGTTCTGTGTATGTATTTCACTGATAACACATGTAAGAGTGGTACAAAAAAGAACCACCATCCAAGATGCAGGAGTTGAGAAATGAAAATGCAGGTAAGTGAAGTGTTGGGGGATGGATTTATATTAAGAGGAAAAAAAAAATCACTTATCCATAAGTTGCTATCAAAATTGAGGAGTATTAGTAGTACCCAGTTGTTCATTTCTGTATGTGTTTTGGGGGCTCTAAGGGGAATACGTACTCCTCCTGAAGTACATTTCAGACCCTGAGCTAAGCTTTCTCCTCTCTAGTTGATGATGTATAGCCATATTTAAATGTGTCCTTTGTGGCTCTGTGAAAGCCTAATTAGCTGGTCAGACAGCTAATTAGGAAATCAGTTAAACTGTCTTTCTGCAAATGAATACAGTACACGAGTGTAAAACATGCTTCTATGCAGAACGCTAGCATAATTTTATGTTGCTCAAACCCAAGTGTTGTTCCCATTTCTGCATTTAGATGTTTTTTGTCAAAGAAAAGGGTGGAAGAGAATAAAGGATATAGGAGTGAGGAATAGGTAGACAGTTGAAAAAGCTATAGGTAATGTGATAATGCATTATTATATATGCTCCTAGGAGTAGATAGTCTTCTATCAATAGAGTGCTCTACCAATTCCAGGTAGAGCAATAATTTAAAAGTTGCCTTTACCTATTTTGTTTAATCTTCCTTTACTTTCTGGAAAATAGGAACTGATCACATTCATTATTTAGACACACTGGTGTCTCCCTTAATGATTTGAATAGTGATTAAAAATGACATTTCTTCCTTCTTAAGAAATCCAGAATTTTGGAGTGAGGTAAATGTATACGTCACATAACCACCTTATTCTTCATTGGTTGGTTACTTTAAAGGGGCAGGGAGGAGAACTCAAGCAGTGCTGTCAATCACTTTAATCTGATTTGTATTCTTACTACCAAAATAGCAGCTTCTTTTGAAGGTACTATATATATATATATATATATACACACACACATATATGAACTACCCAG
>JANHGN010026591.1:0-22049 GCA_024605025.1 Megaceryle maxima | reverse complement strand
CCTTTCCTCTTGACACTCAGCCCTCATATATTTATAAACATTTATCAGATCCCCTCTCAGTCTTCTCTTCTCCAGACTAAAGAGCCCCAGGTGTCTCAGCCTATCCTCCTAAGGCAGGTGTTCCAGTCCCTTCAGCATCCCTGTAGCCCTCTGTTGGACTCTCTCGAGCAGATCCCTGTCTCTCTTGAACTGGAGGCTAAATAACTAAAAGTCAAAACACTAAACTGTTCTGAGAATTAAAAACTTGTCTTTTGTTAAGTATGCTGCTACTTCCAGCTCCCTCCCCCCTGTGAAGAGCTTTAGTGCCACCTATTCTTCACAGTAATAAATTGAAATGGAAAGGAAATTGGCCTTTATTACTGGTTTAGTACTTGTGAAAGTATTAACCCAATCCAGCGAAACTGTAGTCCTTCCAAAAAAAACTCCGACAGATGCTTTGTCATCTGTATCTTTCTGTGAAACATTCTTTCAACGGGGCATGTGCCATGCTAGAAATAGGTCAGAAACTTTACCTATCACTCAAATTGCTTTTACAGTGTATGGGACTGGGCAGAGTTAGGGGCTAGATTGTTTTCTCCTGTGCTTTTGATCTTCGTTTTGCTGACCAGGCAATGTAAATGAGGAAGCCATCTTACCCCACTTCTGCCTATAGTAATTTTAGCCACAAATGCAGTAGAGGATGCAGTTAATAAACTCAGAAACAATTCTCCTTCTCCTCTGATGACTTTCCAGGTACTTTGAAAGTCCGCTTCCAGTCATAAGCGCTCATTACCTCAAAAGAGGTAGTATATGTAGTACCTAAATGCGGCAGTGAGTGTTGGCATGTTAGTCACACTATATCTTGTAGAGACATGTAAGAAATAACCATAAAATAATATGGTTGTAAAGATAACATTCAAAACTAGGTGATGAAAAGGCTGCAGAAAGCATACAGCTTATGTTCCTAAGCACAGTCTTATCTCTTCAGTCACATTGGGGTATTTTGGGTAAATCACTTAAATATTACATAGGTGACTAGAAAATACGCTGTTTTGATGAGTGGCTTGAATTGTTTGGACTCTGAATTGTGGTTGTAAATGCTAAAAGTTGCTGAAAATAAGCTGCAATTATATATTACGTAATTATTTAAAGAAAACAAGATGCTATGAATGTCTAAATAGGTTGCCAAACACATCTGCTGCTCTGAACAACTTTTATATATCTACTTCCTAGATCTAGTTTATTTAGATGTCATACCAGACATCTGAGTCCTTTAAAAATAGTAGCAATATGTGTCACAAGGAAGCTATTAACTTTGTTTACGTAGCTGACTTACAATAACACATGAAGTGACATTCAGAGCCAGGGTAGAATAAATGGAGTATCAGGTGGGGATAGGATATTTGTGGAAGAGATGTATGTAACTGGTTGTGGTTTTTGTTTTGTTTTTTTTTCCCCTTTCCTCAGTCTGAAAGTGGAGGAGCTTTTAAAGGGTTTAAAGGCTTTATATTGCCTTCTGGAAAAGGAGGAGGTGGCTTCAGTGGATTTGGTAATGGTGCAGGCATAAAACCTTTAGAAGGGCTGTCTAATGGAAGTAGTAGCATCTCTAGCACTCCTTCTTTCAGCAGTTTGAAGACCACCTCTGAAACACAATCAGCATTTGGTAAGTTTTAAATAAGCATACGTATTTATCAACAAGTTCAGCTATCAAATCCGTAGGGTTATTTTACCAGTGAAAAACTGAATTCAGCAAAACCTTGTAGTTCATTTTTTTAAGGCTTGAGACTTTATTCCTCTTTATGTAAAAAGATTTTAGGTTGATGGAAGGACAGGTTATCAAATGCATGCAGTTTTAAGAGGTGGAAACTAAATTTCTTTTTAATCTAAGACTAGAGGTGAAAGCTTTATAGGCACAAATGGGAATGGAAAATGTTGGCATAAGACAGCAGCTAATGTGTTTGAGTTAAGTGTTTCAGTTCTTTGAATTTTTTTTTTTTTTTTTTTTAAGCTAATGAGGAAATGTCTATTTAGTAGAACTGCAATTTCTTTGTGTAGTTTTTGTTTTAGCTCGTTTCTTTATTTTTACAGTTCTTGGTAAATCTGTGCTGCATAGCTGAAGTCTGAACTTTCTCCCTGTACATCTTACATTGCAAACAGTCATGCTATAATTTTATCTCTTGCTTTTATATATTTTAAGACACTTGATATATGCTGGCAAGTCTAACTCTAGTCTCTTGCTTTAGTAGTCCCTGAGAAATATTAGTTCTACCTCTATGTGTTGGAGATGCAGAAATGTTAACCATGCCAGTGTTTTAGTCAGCATGCCACAGAATGGAAATGGTGGAGCCTGAAGTTCAGAGTAACTTTCAGTGAGGTTAACTAAATTAGGAGAAATTTAAATATTTGATGAGGATATTCTTAATGTTTCTTACTATGGTTTTTATACAGAGACCATTCCAAAATGGGCAAAATCATGGGCTGCTGTTTTCAGAGTTTTATAAGCGCAAGGAGCAAGAGATGATGGAGTATTTTGTTTTAATACCTGTTACAGCTTGGTAAAGTTTGAATTAAGATTTTGGAGGTTTTGGTGAAGTCAAAACTTTTATTTTAATGTTATTTTGTACAATATTTCTTTTTATATATATATTTAATTACAACTGTGTGTTCCATCTACTTTGTCTATCCTTGAACTAACTTGCTTTTCTAAACTTAGCGAGCTTAGGTCTGTCTCACAGCATTGTCTGTTTGCTTGTACCACAGTATCTGGTACACAGTGTTGTGATCCAAGAGAAGGTGCAGAGCTGAACAAGGATGAATGCTTTGATAAAGAAATGTCAAGAATATTAGGCTTTTATGAGAACTCTGCTTTTGGGAGGGAATAAAATGTTCTAAACCACGTTTGTTTCTTTTTCTAATAGGTTCCCCAATGTCAAATGGTCCTACTACTACTTCATTTACTGAGAAAAAGGTTGCAATCCCAAAAACTAATGGTGGCAGTCAACCGTCCCCATCTGGCTCTGCTCAGAGTAAAGTTTGTAGCTCTAGTATTTACCACAAACAGTTAGCAGCTTTAAATTGTTCTGTTCGTGACTGGATAGTCAAGCATGTGAACACAAACCCACTATGTGACCTGACACCAATCTTTAGAGACTATGAGAAGTATTTAGCAAATATTGAACAGCAGCATGGAAGCAGTAGTGATAGTGGCTCTGAAAATGAAAGCAACAAGACACCTGGCTCAGAGTCTGTTTCTGCATTTGGGAGCTCAAAGCTACAGCAAGGATCAAGCTATTTGTTTAACAGCAGCAAAACTGAGGATACCTCGGACAAAAAGCCTGAGGCTGCATCAGAAAGAAAAGACCCATCATTAGGAGCTACATCAACAGTCTCATTTAATTTTGGCAAGAGTGTCGACAGTTCTGTTTTGGGTTCCCTTGGTTCAGGAACACTTAGTAGTTTCTCATTTTCTCCTGGGAATTCAGGTTTGTTTGGAAAAGATGCAAACCAGGCTAAGTCTGCCACTGTATCCACCAGTGTACTGGAAGCTCATACAGAAAGTGGTAATAGTGACGATAAAGGTAAATTTTATTTAAAATTATTATTTTTAATGGTAAGCTGTGAATGTATGTGACTTAAGAATACTGCAAAGATGAAATACCACTAAGTTGAATTAGATGGTAATTGTTCTTGAAGTGCAAAGCTGTACAACTGCTCTGGAACTATCTCAGCCTCTCAGACTGTTTTAAGTAACATTCAAAGTACATGTTTATCAATACCTATGTATTTGTCAAATTTATACTTTCTGTAATAGAATATATTTGTTTAGCTGGATACTGGACTTGAAACTATGACACTTAAAGCAACTGTTTTGTTCATCTTTGAGCCTGCAGGACATCTCAATCCTGCTGCTTTTCCCAATAGTTTTGTCAAGAGATCCCCTCAATAGACTCTGTAAAAATGTAGAAGAGTTTCATAGATCTTCTGCAATAGACTATAAGGCCAGTGAAGTTACACACTTCCTGAGAGTTTTAACTCTGCTACTTACCTAAGCTGGGTACAGTAAGCTGATAGAAATCCTAGCAGTTGAGGAACTGGAAAGGCATAATCCTGCCACTGTCTTGGCTGTTATTCCTGTAACTAATTTCCTTCCCCCAAAGAGAACCTGGCTGCTGGAAGTATTCGTTATGCTTTACTTAGGCCCATCTGTGGGGACCACTTGAATATTATAATTGTTTTCCCCCTGACAGAAAGCTTTGACTTAAGTTTTATTTACTAAGCTTGTTTAGTGGAGTTTGGGTATATTCATCCCATTTAACCTGAAGCTGAGAATAGAGTTGCTTGAAGGGTGTGACCAAATGAAAAGAAAGTAAGTTTGTTTGTTTTGGTTTGGTTTTTTTTTTCTTTTTTCCCCCCTGGAGCTGCAGCTGCTTCAGAGCCCACCTTGACTTAGGCCTATTTTGGCAATCATTGACAGGCCACACATATATGTCAGCTGTAGCATACATATGCTAGAGCTAATACAATGCCAGAATAACCTTCCAGATTGTATGTTCACAACTTTAAACTATTAACACTTTTTATTTAAAGGGGAAGATGAGGAAGAAGAGCCACCAAAAGTTATCATTAATGAAATAAAAGAGGATGATGCTTTCTACTCAAAGAAGTGAGTAGCTTCAACATGGAATAGTGAATAGAATCATAACTGGGAGTGTAAAATTCATACTTGCATATTACTATTCTTCATCACTGCAGTGCATAATTGAGGATGTGTATGTTTTTGACTCCCTAGTTAATAAAGTTTGTTAGGAAGCAATATAGAATATGAAGTTACCTTTAAAAAGTTAATTACAGACAAAAATGGATAAGTCCTTACTAAAATTTTTCCGTACCTTAGACATGGCACTAACAGCTAGTTTGTGTTCTACCTGCGATCATTTGGGTTTTTGTTGTTTTGGGTTTTTTGTGGTGTGTTGGTTTTTTGGGTTTGTTTTGTTTTGTTTTTTGTTTGTTTGGTTGGTTTTTTTGTTTGTTTGTTTTTTGTTAGTTTTTTTGTTTTGGGTTTTTTTTTTTTACAAATGAACATCTTTCTGCCTTGAGGTTTTTAAATTTAAACTGTAAGGCTTGTACCACAGAAAAAACATACTGTACTTCTGAAAAGTCAGTCAGGCACTTGGCTATTTCCATAGCCTAAAATAAGACTCCTCAGTTGGTAAATGCTGTCTGTTGTATGAAGGAGTGAACAAGTTCAATTTTTAAGTTCAAAATGAGACCAGCTCTACTAGAAATAATTTTTCAAAGCATGTTCAGTGTTGTATTGCATGTCTGCTTAATAACAGCACAGAATTTGTCCTTCTACAAAAAGTTCATTTGCTGTATCTGAGAGAAGGTATGTGCTAACTTATGAAGAATGGCATTAGGTTTATTAGAACTTCACTTAAAAGACGCTTTCAAATTTTACATAAAATTCTATTGTAACTATGGAATGATACAAAAAGTTCTTGGCATCTTGTAGTAAGTGGTTTTAAACAATAGCCTACAGTGATTATTCCTCATAGGCCCTGAGTACAGGTTGCTATGCATTTGCATTTTCCCTGAAGGTGGCAATAGTGAAAGAAATAATTTAACTTTCTCTTTCTGAACTGGAAGTACTATCTGTAAGGACATGAAACAAGGTCAGAAAGAATCAAGATTTATGCTACTCACAGCATGTTAACTCCTGATTAAACTATTGGTTTACTGTGAGTCAGATGCGTACATGTATCTCTGTGATGTGTGTATATGGGAGATATCTTTGTATTTAATTTATACACATCTGTGCAAACAAAGTGGTTTGGTTTTGGTTTTACTTTTTTTGTACAGGTGCAAACTGTTCTACAAAAAGGATAATGAATTTAAAGAAAAAGGAGTAGGAACATTACACTTAAAACCAACAGGGAATGAAAAAACTCAACTCCTAGTCCGAGCAGATACCAATTTAGGTAAGTAAACTTCTTTTAGTAGCAAGTCTTGGTGTAAAATTCCCTGCTAAGCATTAGGATGTGTTGATTTTGGGGTTTTTTTGTTGTTTTTGCACAGCGTAGCAGACACAATCACTGAAAACCCTTCTACTTTTTTTTAATTTGAAGCATTGAACGAGCAGTTGGGTGTCTCTAAAGAACGTTATCAAACAGTGCAGGTGAAGCAGTGCAAGGAAGTAAAAGGCCATGATGAATGTTGGGGTATTCCCTCCCCCACTTTTTAATAGCTTTTCTCCATCTCTGGCTTTGAAGGGTGGCTTAAGATCCACAATGAAGTGTAAATGTGTATCAGGTGTTATGAAGGAAGGGGAACCAATTTTGTGCTGAGTTCCAGGCCAACTGTCACTTGTCTGCAGTTCATCCTGAACATGTAAATAACTGGCCCTGTGGGCAGCCAGTCAGCTGTTGCACTTGGGGGTAAAGGGGAGCATTGTATGGATCAGACAGGCAGGACTTTGCTCTGTGCATTGCTCTTGAAATGCATGCTGAAGTCCAGCTGTTGACCTATGCTTTAGCTAACTTCAGTTGGATCACAAGTGGTAGGTTGACTCTACAGAATTAAAGCAACCTCTAGCATGATAGTTCCTCAGAATATCTTTGAGATGAATGGTAACACAAAGCTAATTAAAGAGAAAAAAAACACCAAACAAAAAACCCAACTGTTAACATTGCTTTTAGAAGCTTTTAAGATACAGTGTTCTGGACGATGTTTACCTGCTCAAACTGCAGGTCTGTGTTGTGATACTCATTGTTGAGAAACTCTTCTACACTTCAAGACCTAATTTCAACAAATTTGCACGTGGGTTTCACAAGCACTTGACAGCTTCCATAAAATAAATACTAATTTATAGAAGACAGGAGGACAGAAGCCATTGCTGCACTGTAGGCTGTTGGTAAATCTCACCTCACTTTCAGTTTCTAAGGCACTCCGGCAGGTCTTTATGAAGTCTCTGCAGGCCCCTTAGGGGCAGTTTTCAAATCCCTGGTGAGATTGAGACTCCTGTATTAGTCACTTCTAAATCACTAACCTCTTTCAGTGGAGACAAGGTTTGCCCAGATAAAGGGAAGTTCTTAGTAATGAAACTGAAGGTAAATAGGTGGCAGAGCTGTCACTGCTTTCAGAGTTTCCTTGGGGATTTGAATGTGTTGAATAGAGCAGATAAAAACCTTGATTTCCTCCAAGTTACCTACTCTTTAACACACATCTTGATTTTCTCACTCAGATGATGCTAAATTTTCATGATGTTGATTTACATTCCCTCTACCTTCATCTGAGGTGATGTATTAGGAAATCTTTCCTTTTTCTTCAGCTCATACACTAAGACATTTCAGCTTGGTGTTCCACGCATTGGTTTCTAGAAGCTGCTGCAGTAGTAGTGATGCACACTTTCCTTTTTGCTACCTTCACACAGTGCTGTAATCCTTTCCTAAAATCTCACTGTGTTGAAAAACTGAACTGGAAAGTAAGGCAAAGGCTGACTTTTCCCTAAATACTACTGCTGTGTTCTATTTGCCAGGTTTTCAAAACATGTGCATTGGTGGAAGGAGATTGGAGTTTGTTTGTAACCGTTTTAATAGACCACTAATAGCCAAGCTCTCAAACTCACTGCAACATTAATGAGTTGACATAGAGCTGCTGGTAGTAACCCAGTGGTCCATGACACCAGACGTGTTATATGATTTGAGGATACAAAATACTTATCCTATCATAGCTTGTCTGGTTTTAGATTAACATGTCTGTGTATGTACTGCTTCTGCTTACAGGCTGTTCTGGGCAGAATGAGTAACTTGCATAAGCATAAACTAAGCACTGTTCCTCCTTTGCTGCTTCTCTCCTGTCCCGCACCCTTTTTCCTGCATGTCCCTACTATTATTTGATATTCTTTAGACTGTTTTCTTTAAAAAAAGAACACAGTATTTTCAGAGACTTCCCCATTCCTAATGAGGAAATAAATCTGTGAGAAGAGTGGCCACAAGCAGATGCTTAGCAAAGAGTTAAGACAAATATACATGACACTTGTGAACTGCCTTCCTTCCAACCTGACAACCTTAAATCCCCATTTAGTAAGTACACTAACATTTGTATTGCAGGAAGAGCTGACAAAATACTAACTTTTTTTTTTTCTTCCCCTCCTCCTATACAGGAAACATACTGTTGAATGTTCTAATTCCACCCAAGATGCCATGTACAAGAACTGGAAAAAACAATGTTCTTATAGTTTGTGTTCCTAACCCACCAATTGATGAGAAGAATCCATCTGTTCCTGTCACTATGTTAATAAGGGTGAAAACAAGTGAGGATGCAGACGAGTTGCACAAAATCTTACTGGAGAAAAAGGAGGCTTAAATAAGTTGCAGTCAGTGATTTGAGGAGTTATTGCCAAACTGCTGCTGCTCTTTCTCTTCTGTAACTTCACTTGAACACTTAACTCTTTACTCTGATATTAAGAACTGTTACAGGAATTCTGGAAAAAAAAAAATCTGTGAGGAAACATGAAACTAGCTAATAAAAGCTTTAACAGAACACAAGTGTTGGACTGTGCTCCCTCAGTTTTCAGTGTCTGTGCAGGACCTCTTCTGGACAAAGCACATTGATTTAAATCAAAGCGTGTGTTTTTTAACAACTGGTCGGTTTGACTGAATGGACTGAAAGTGGCGTATGAAAGTACTGGTACCAGAGCTTCCTCACAGACTGCACTGCAATAGCCTCCTGTTTTGAGAAGAGAGGATGTTAAAGTTAAACTTTTAAAACTTTCTAGACTCCAGATTTTTTTTTTTTTGGTCTGTTATTCTGGTGAGAGTTAATTTTTTTAAACTCTTGTGATGACAGTGTACCCCACCAACAGTAATACTGTATTTTAGAGACTCGCGTGCTTCTGGGATTCAGAAAGACTGCATCTCCACATATTTAAAAGAAAATGGGCTTGGATAGTCTTTTGACAGTAGTGTTTCTTAGAGAAGAACTGTCAGTTGTTCTTACTATAGCAACAAGCTAATGATGTGCAATAGTACAAGCAGACACCTGGAAGACCATTTATCTTAGGCCCAACCACAGCTGCCATTCGCTGACTGCGGGCAGGTCAGAGGCAAAGAGTTGCGCTTCCATTACGGTCCCTCTGAGGTATTCTTTCCTAGTCCCTTGGGCTCAAACTGAAACCCTGCATAGGCAGAGCTGTAAATGTACTTTTTCTGCCACTCACTTTTCTGAAGCTCTCTTTTCACAAACAAGTTTTGGGATTTGTATAGCTCTCCATATTGCCTCTGGCCCTTGCCAAGAGCTCATGTGTGAAGGGGGGTGGGTATCAGCAATTATCTTGCCTGCGTGCTAAAACTACGGGGCTGTACTGTGTTACATGAAATAAAGCAGTAGTTTGCAGCTTTAGGCGAAGGGAGCAGTGGCTTCATGTAGAACTTAAGTTTTCAGCTGTGTTAAAGGCAACCCCTTGGCAATAATTCATAGAGCAAATCATTCTATTTTCAGTTTCTAGCTCCAACTTTATCAGACCTTCTTTGGTTATTTAATCATTTTTTTGTCAAATCATGTTTGCTGGAAACTTTAATAATTGCTGCTCTTCTCCACTTCCAGCTCTGGAAACTGAGAGCTAGATGTTCATGTTAAACTTGAACTGCTCTGTCACACTGACTAGGCTCTGGGGTGATGGGAGAAACATGCCAACCTGCCTCTGGCTACTGAGGTGCATTCTTTAAAAAAGCAACAGGATACAATTCTCAGAGGAGACCTGGAAATCCACCATAGTGGCATCCAAGGGGTGGGGACAAAGGAGTAGCACCTTGTGATTAGGTGCAGCACATCTGACCCAGTCCCCACTGCTCTCTGGGGCAGCAATGAGCTGCCTTTAGTTCTAATTCACTACACAATTCAGGTTATGGCCTTCCCCTCCCCCCTTAACCAAAAGGAGGAAAAACTTCATAGAATCTATAGTTTTCTTGACCAAAGTTCAAAACAAAGGCCTTTGCTCATATTTCAGTTAAACTGAGGTCACAGAAATTGCATTTTTAACATCCAGTGTAAAGGGAGCTCAGATTCCATTTCAAATCTTTGAAATATAAACTGGTGCCTTTCCTTTTGGCATCTGGCTCAGTACTGAACCTTTTAAAGGAAGTGACATTACTTTCCTCAGCCAGAAGCTGAAGGCATGCGTGTTAATTGTGTATGAATGAAAAGCAGAACAGTGCCTGAAAGTTCACTACACACAGGCTCAGGTTTAATGTCTGAGGTTGTTGTGAATTTTACGTTTGTCTTTTGACTGTAGCAACTGAAACATCCCCACGCAGCAAGGTTGGTAGGAAGAGCACTCTGGAGGGTAAAGTGCATTTGTCAGGCACCCTGCTCAAAGAGCAACTCGGTACTGGGCTTGGTTTTTTGTGTGTGTGTTTACCTCCAAAAGCTCATGGACAACTCTCCTCTTCTATTGGAATGTGGACTAGCTGACTTAAAACAATTGAGAGAGACAAACTGAACTTCCTACACCTCTGAACATCTTGGGGGGGTTGCATGCTTGTATTTGGCCCATTTCTAAAGCTGGCAAACTGAGTAATGGCCACCCTTGAGAACATGAGAGGGTCACCACAGAGTGCAAGGAAAAATAATAGTAATAGTTTGTGTTGGAAAAATTAAACCTTATGGTATCCACGGTAACAAGTAATGTCTTCTATTAGCTGTGCAAGACTAATTGAGATGAGACACTTCAATTCTTTAGCAACATAGGAATTTATCAGAAAGCAGGGAAGGTATAAAATAGACTTGTGTTCAGTTACAAAGCACAACCCTTCTCCAGTACTGTTATGAAAACAAATTTTTGATTATTTTCACTTTCTTGTAAAGAAATATTAATATACATAAATACTGTAAAAGGCCAGAGATTATTACCTAGAAACGAAGGCCTAAAATGAGTTAAAACCTAATGCCTTCAGAACAAAGTGGCATATGTTACTAAAGGAAGGATTTTTCGGTCAGAATTCCAGCTTGAGGCATTCCTAGATCTTGGTAGATAATTACCTTTAACAGCTGGGTATCAGATACCTGATGCAGGTTGCATCCTTAATTTGAGTTTATGCCTTCACTGTTTCAGCTGTATATAGATGTTGGAGCATCTTACAGATCACACATTCTCCCTTCTGCTGTAATTTTGAAGTTTCAGCTGCTTATAAATCTTTCTTTGCCCCCTCGCCTCCCCAAAAGAAAAAAAAAAACAAAAAAAACAAGATTTCTGCTTCTTCTCATTATCAGAATCACCTGTAAGGGAGATTATTACAGTTGCTTTGAATATGTTTGAAATTTGCCATCTGCAGGGCTTTGTGGGGTTTTTTGGGTGGGTTTTTCTTTGGGGTTTTTTGGGGGTTTTTTTTGTTTGTTTGGGGGTTTGTTTGGTTTTTTGTTTGTTTGGGTTTTTGGTTTTTTTTTTTTTTTGGTCATGTACTTAAAATTCAACAGCATGTTTTTTTTATCCCTTTTGGATTATGAGTATGAAAGTCTACATTTAATTCTCAGCTCAAATGAACATGTAGTACATAAACCAATTAGGAGGTACGTATGCTTTACTATTAAGAACTTCAGTTCAGCTCCCTTTGCAGCATTAACATCTCAAATGTCCTTAAAGACTTTCTTTCTGATGCCTTAACTTACTTGTATTTGCTAAAATTTTGTAGCTGGTGCCTGGGTGAAGAAATTAACTGACATCAGACAAGATAAAGTGGCATGAGCTAATATAAATCCAATGAAAAAGCTGAATGTGATGATTTATTAATTGTTAATAATTTTCAAACTGCTCTGAATTTTTCAGTGGATACTTAAGTTTCACATACTTGTGATGTAACAATGTTTTCATTAGTTCTAATACATTGAGGACGTGTACAAAAATCCATGGAAAATATGAATAAATGAATGGGAGAGAAGTGCCTCGTGTATCACTCACTTTGTGTAACACTCTATTAATAAAATGAATTTGACAATCAGTTGCTTGCAGGTGAACTCCTGCCTAGAAAAATCCAGCACTCAGCTAAAAACAGCAGTGTCCTCCCCTGCTCTTTCCTTAAGCTGGCTTTGAAACCTGGCCCATTGCTGAGAGCCAGCTCAGCAAAGGTGCTTTCTGCTTGCAAGCCCAGCAAGCTGAATCAGCTCAGAGGGAGGAGCTACAGCTGCCTTTGACTAGAGAGAGAAGAGTTCTTAAAATGCCAAGTAAGAGAATGATTGTAGAGATCGATTGCTAAAAATGCTCCTGCTTGAATACTGGAAGATTTAAAAGTAAATCTGTGCCTGATGACATATATAGAAGATATTTTTAGGTTAGTGCCTTTAGGCTAGATTTAAAGTCCAGCCACAAAACAATAGAAAAAACCCAAACAACTAAACAAAAAACAAATAAAACCAACACACAAAACAACAAAAATACAAGCCACAAAAAGAGAAAGAAAATAAGACAGAGTGGTCATGAGAAGTGTAGATCATCTTTCCAGTGCACCAGTAACTGCTTATACCATAGAAAGGGCAGCTGAATGTCATTCGACTGCCCTTTCTGTCATCAGCCACTAATACACTGTTTAGCCTCCCGTAGTTCTCTTCATAGTTCTGGAGCTATCCACTTTATGCTCACAAACAGGAGCTACTTCTTGCATGAGGACCCAACCACTAGACAATCCCCCATCAACACTCCACAACTACAGTGACTGGGAAAACCAGGAGCCTATGTCGCCATTTTAAGGATGCAGTTGTTATCAGTACAGCACCACCTTTCCACCTAAATTGCCCAGCACTTGTTCCAACAAACAAACAAAACCAACCAAACAACAAAATCCCACTAAAATCAACTTCATTCACTTGGCATGTGCATTATCCCACACTTTTAACATCTCCTATTTTCTTCTTAGACAGTCTCCTTAGCTTTCAGCAGCAAACCCCCCCCCCCCCCCAAAAAAAAACCAAACCAACCCAAAACCAACAAAACAAGAAAGCAAAGTAACAGTTCTCAAGAGCAAACCCAAGTTTATTATTCATTTCAGGCTGAGGAAATCTAGGACATCTAATCCTAAATGTTTGGCAAATCGCCAAAGATTTTACCCCTTGCACAACAGGAAGATGCAAATGTAATAGTGCAGAAGACAGCAGGTTCTGAACATCCACACTAAGAAAACGCAACGCTCCAGGAACAGCGTGCATCAAAATCAGCTTCTTTCCTAACCCAGCAAGCAAATGCCCCTCACAGCAGACTAGTTACATCAACCAAGTCACGCAGAGCCGATTCATCTGAAACATCACAGATAATCTAAAGGCCACACGTGTCATTGGCTAGAAAATAGCAAAAGTGACAAGTAAACTTTAATCACAATCCAAAGGATGGACTGAGAGGCAGGTTACCTGCTGTCATCCTGCTAAAGACAAAACTGAAGAGCAACAGCCACCCAAGTAATTTAGAGTAACATGGCTGATACATGACTCAACATTTGAAGCTGTCAGTGAGTTCAGACTCAAAGTCTGGTAACTCACTTTGGTAAAATACTTGCTTCACAGAAAAGCTGCAAGATAGACAACTAAAATTTAGGCATAGAAAAGCAACAAATGTCTCTGTGTATTCAGTAAATGACAGCTGGATTGCAAACCTCTGCGCTACTGCTACACAAGTTACAGTATGCGACCATGTGAGCACCTGTAACCAACTGACCACATGAAAACCAGAAGGAGCGGCACACAAGAAGCAAAGGCTGCATGAGAGGAGAAAAGAGCTAGAAGAATTTGCACTATTTGAAGTAGTCATTGATGCACTTACCCAAGTTTCTGTTCAGGTATTATACCTCTCGGGTGTTTTTAAGGCACTCATTTAGAACCTTGAGCACCTTGAATAAATATTATCATAAAAGTAATTACTTACAATCATCAGTTCAGTGGGTATTACTACTAGAAGCATCATAACCTTTACTGAGACATAGTGCAGAAAAGGATCATCTCTGGAAGCCAGCAAAGGCTTCAAAGCTCTGAACACAATTTGCCTGCTCAAGCGGTACCAGTGAGTAAGGAAGACTCCAACTGTGGTTTACTACCTTGTATCATGGATGACCCAATACAGTAAAATACTGAAGGATGGTCAATGTTACTTGTGGAGATCTACCTGAACCGGTGGGCACTTCTGGCATTCTTTTTACCTGCAAATGGCAATTCAGTCAAGTGTAACTCCAAGGAAAACTTGCAAATAGTTTCTCCAGTGTAAAAAGGAAAGTCCTAACACTGAAAACAGTAGATCATGTACCAAATTTAATTCCTTTGACAGTTTATGAAATAAGTGTTTCCTTACCTTTACAAGGAAGTCAGATACAGCTACTGTGAACAGCTCCCTGTGCTGATCTTCTCCTTAGGTGCTGGGCAGGTTAACCACAAAGGTACTTAACCAGGAAGCACCTGGTAATTGTGCTTGAACTCTCAGCAAGAATTCTTGCTCAGAAGGACACTTCAACAATAACACTTGCTCCTTGACGCCAAGGCTGCATGACTCTTCTTGCTCCTAATAACTCTCCTGGCTCCTTGACAAAGGCTGGACTTTTTTCAAGAAGGAGTTTCTAAAGGCACAGGAGCAGGTTGTCCCCATGTGTCGTAAGACAAACTGGTGGGGAAAACGACCGGCCTGGCTGAACAGGGAACTTTTGCTGGGACTTAGGTCATGTAGAAAGAACATTAGAGGGGCAAAAGCTCAGCTAGAACTCAGCCTGGCCACCGCTGCAAAAGAGAATAAAGAGTGTTTTTACAAATATAGAAACAACAAAAAAAGAACCAGAGAGAATCTCCACCTTTTACTGATGTAAGGGGGAACATTATTACCAAGGCTGAGGAAAAGGCTGAGGTACTTAATTCCTTTTTTGCCTCAGTCTTCAACAGCCTGTCCAGTTACCCTCCTGGTTTTCAGTCCCCTGAGCTAGAGATAGGGATGGAGATCAGAATAATCCCCTCACAATCCAGGAAGTAGCAGTGAAAGACCTGCTAAGCCAACTGGACACCCATAAGTCTATGGGGCCAGATGGGAACCACCCAAGGGTGCTGAGGGAGCTGGTGGAGGAACCTGCCAAGCCTCTCTCCAGCATTTATCAGCAATCCTGGTCAACTGGGGAGGTCCCAGATGACTGGACACTTGCCAACATGACACCCATCTACAAGAAGGGCTGGAAGGAGGATCTGGGGAACTACAGGCCTGTCAGCCTGACCTGTTCTGGGGCTTGGAAAGTTGGACTCTTCACTGGGTTAGAAACTGGCTGGATGGCTGGACCCAAAGAGCAGTGGTAAATGGAGTTAAGTCCAGTTGGTGACCAGTCACAAGTGGTGTCCCCCAAGGCTTAGTTTTGGGACCCGTCTTGTTTAATGTCTTTATCAATGGCCTGGATGATGGCATTGAATGCACCTTCAGTAAAGTTGCAGATGACACGAAATGAAGTGGGAGTGTCGATCTGCTTGAGGGTAGGGGGCTCTGCAGAGGGGTCGGGGCAGGCTGGAGTGATGGGCTGAGGTCAGTGGGATGAGGTTTAACAAGGCCAAGTGCTGGGCCCTGCATTTCAGTCACAACAACCCCAGGCAACGCCCCAGGCTTGGGGAGGAGTGGCTGGAGAGCTGCCTGGCAGAAAGGGAGCTTGGGGTGCTGGTGGACACCCAGCTGAACATGAGCCAGCAGTGTGCCCAGGTGGCCAAGAAGGCCAACGGCATCCTGGCCTGTGTCAGAAACAGTGTGACCAGCAAGAGTAGGGAGGTGATCGTGCCCCTGTACTTGGCACTTGTGAGACCTCACCTTGAGTCCTGTGTCCAGTTTTGGGCACCACAGCACAAGAAGGACATTGAGGGGCTGGAGTGGGTCCAGAGAAGGGCAACGAAGCTGGTGAGGGCACTGGAAAGCATGCCTTATGAGGAGAGGCTAAGGGAACTGGGGTTGTTTAGTCTAGAGGAGACCTTACTGCTCTCTACAACTACCTAAAAGGAGGTTGTAGCAAGGCTGGTGTTGGTCTCTTCTCCCAGATTCCTAACAATAGGATGAGAGGAAATGGCCTCAAGTTGCATCAGGGGAGGTTTAGATTGGATATTAGGAAGAAATTCTTCACTGAGAGAGTGGTTGGGCACTGGAAAAGGCTGACCAGGGAGGTGGTGGAGTCATCATCCCTGGAAGTGTTTAAAAAAAACTAGTGGATATAGCACTTGAGGCTACAGACTAGTGGTTAGGGAAAAGTTGGGATGAAGGCTGGACTCGATGATCCTGGAGGTCCTTTCCAACCATAATAATTCTATTCTGTGATTCTAGTAGTACTGTAATGTTTCTGTATCAGTCATACCTCATCTTCTGCATCTGCTGCAGAAGTTAACTTAAGCACAACTTGACATTTCTCTTGGAAACAGCCTGCAAGGAAGTCAGCATGTCTCATGAACACATTCATCTCTTCACTCGTAACTGGGTTCTTCTCATGGACTTTTGCCATCATCAGCTCTAACAAAGTAACTCTAGAATCAGAAAACAACTTGTTAATCAAATTCACGAAGCCATATAGAATTACCAGTAGAATAAGCAGATGCAGTTAAAAATTAAACAATTAGTAACAAATTAAATAATTGGTAACTAAAAATGAAGAACAGTGGCAATCAGTTCCCATTTACCAGTTTACTTTTGCACACCATTAATTTAATTCATCAGTCAATTACTACAACCTGGCCAGGCATAAAGTTGGTATTTTTCTCGAGTCTATTTTAATTTCTAATTTCTTATGTCCTAACACAAAATTACTGTGACTACATCATCTGCATGTCTAAAAGTCTCTACCAAAACAGCTCTTAAAACTGTTGTTAAATTCAGCAAAATAAACACAGACTATTTGATAGCTTTCATTTGAAAAGACCAGCTTTTCACAGCCCTTTCATCTCACGCAGTCCTTCTATCATGCTCCTCCCCTACCCCAAAATAATTCAGAGCAGAGATGGGGGAAATAAAAAAAAAAACCAAAGACGACATGTACTCTCAGATCTTTACAGCTGCTTCATAACTGCCACTAGATGGACTAGAGTAAATCCAAGTTAAGTACTCATATACTCAGTAAGAATTACTCAGTGTGTTAAACAAGCAAGTAAGTGGATACATAATGAAACTGCTCTATAAAATGTACTTGGGTAATTTATTTTAACAGCTTTAATGCCATTTTATTTCCAATGTCCCATCATGTTGTTAGGGCAAACTGGAAGTATTCTGTGGAAGCAGAACTTTTAACGTGGCAGAGGCCCTTCTACAGCTCCCCTGATCAACCCTCATGCAGAGGAGCACGTGGGTTAGCGAAGTCCCACTGCAATTCTCTCAGTGTGAAAGAGCACTGTTTATTGATTGAATTCAAGAGCAGGCTCCGGGTTTTCTTTCACTAAAATATTTGCAATTCAGATGGAAGAACTGACATTTAAACATGTGGAATAGTTCAAATGTTTTGGTTTTTGTTTTTTGGTTTTTGGGTTTTTTTTGTTTTTTTTTTTGTTTTTTTTTTGTTTTTTTAAATTTACCAAGCAGTTTGTCACAAGGGGAAAAGAAATGTCTTTTTCTGTGGATAAAGCACGGTCACTGCTTTATTAACCTCCAGGAACCCACCCCTATTAATCACGTAACAGCTACTCAGTTCTTGCTAAACTGAACGCTCAATGACATTAATACAGCTGCATTAAACAATTATCTGAATGAAGACAAAAAGCTTTTTCAACACGGTAGCACAGAAATGTGCTCAATGCATTTGGGAAGGGGTGGACTCCAGACTGAAAGCTGTCAAACACTAGTAACCTTTCTCACAGGCTTCACTTTAGCCTACGTGATGCAGCACTGACACAGAACAGTCGTTCTGTTTGTTCCGCAGGTTACAGCTCAGTACCACGTGCTTGCCCATCTACAAACTACCAGAGTCCTGTTACCCAACACCCCTAACTGAAGGAAAGCTTTTAGATTTGGCACACTGTACAAAAATCAAGTTAAGCGCACAGACGTGTCATTCATCCTCAAGACAGGGCTAGATTTTACATGCCATCTTTTACCAAGTTTAGAGCCTTTCAAGCATATCCTCAGCTAAGAAAACAGGCTGCTCACAGACTTCTTGATTCCAGGAATTATTCCCATACAACATTATCTCCTGCATAACAGAATTCTAGTCAGCTACTGTGGCACCGATAAACCAGGTAATACACATTTAGAAGTGACAAGCAAATCTTCTGCAAACAATCTGAAGGGTCACCATACACTTCCATAAGCGAGATTTGCGAGATTAAGTTGTTGCTAATAGGTAAATTTTTTGCATTACTCTTGTGGTATAATCGGATGCCCTTTCAGACAACCATAAAATAGGAGTAACATATCACCTGTACAGAATTTCTTTTCAAGTTTTCTGTTCTCTTAAGGCATTCATGTTAAAACTGTTTCCCTGAGTTTTCTTCCAGTCACAGACATGCCCATATTTCCCCTGAATTTCAAGCAAGCCTTGCCATTCAGCCAGCAATTTCCTGAGAGCAATGCTTTTTGTTCTGGTGTAAGTTCCCTTACACTCCTTTCTTCTCTTGTCTCCATCAGCTTTCTTCCAAGACACCTGAATTTTTCCAAGTTAGTTCTCCCACACAATGGAATTTACTAAGTTTTTAAACAATCTCAACTGCTGAGCCATTCAGATGACAGAGTTTGGTCCTACTTCTTTGCCTATAGCTAAATACAGCAGATATGATAACTGTTAGTGCCGGTTCTAGCATCTCAATGAATTTTTGTAACAGTTCAATATCTAAAATATAATTTTGTAGATTATAATTGCATTTCTATTTGGAAATTATTATGTCCTAAGCGTCATCTTTCTCTTCTTTAGGCACCACTTAGGATGATTTTTTTGTCAATCTCTTGCTTTTTTTTTTCCCCAGTCAGATTTATACCAGTTCTTCCTAAAACTGACTAAACTTTGAAGAACAACTACTATGTAGTACTTGCAATTATCACTAAAACATATTGCTGTCTTCCATAGTTTCCATATAAACCACACCAATAAAGTGCAATTAAAATCTACAACCTCATTATTACAAAATAAAGGTGAGTCTTGCTAAGCTTGTCTAAAAATGGTATGGTAAAATTCTATCAAATTTATTTTCATCAAACACATATCAAGCACACTCAGTTTATAACCTCTTAGCCAGTGCCAGACACTGGGGACATTGGATCTCCACGACTGGGTCTCCTCTTTCCTGAAATACTTCACTGACAGCCAATGGTTTAGGAGATAAATTTGGTCCTTCCTCAAAACTTTCAATTCTTTCATCTTCAAATGATACCTGTAAGCATCTTATTAAATGAAAATTGTTAAATTTGGGAAGGACTATAACCCAATGCTACCTTCAGCTATTCTGTGTCTGTGAGCATTACACCAAGAGCAATAACCCATCACAACACTGACACTAGCAGCTCTGTAGCTGAGCCTAAGTATGAAGTGATGCTGTTTACATGGCTCTGAGTGCCCATTTCCTGGCTGGTAATTTAATCAAGGTCTACTTCATTTACTGAGAACACTTCACATGAAAAAAAATCAAAACTAAAAATACAAGTATTTAAGCATCCTGAAAACACCTGAAGCTATCCAGTTGCATTTTTGTTGCTGTTACTTAAAGCAAGACTCCTTAAAAGGGACAACACAGACATACTCATTTTGATGACTGTACAATGTTCATGTCTTGATAGTCTTAATTACATTGCCCATGCTCAAGGCTAACTTGGGTTAAAGCAAAGCAAGGCTTTTCCTGAATACTTCTACCAACTACTTGCACACAAGTGTAGAGAAATCTCAAATCACAGAATCAGGCACAGAATGGTAGGGGTTGGAAGGGACCTCTGGAGATCACCAAGTCCAACCCCCCCGCCAGTGCAGGATCACTCAAGGGCAGGCCACACAGGAACAGATTCAGGTGGATTCTGAAAGTCTCTAGAGAAGGAGACTCCACAACCTCTCTGGGCAGCCTGTTCCAGGCTCTGTCACTCTTACAGTGAAGTTTTTCCTCATGCTGAGGTGGAACTTCCTGTGCTCCAGTTTGTGACCATTGCCCCTCATCCTATCACAGGCAAGCACTGAAAAGAAACTGGTCACCTCTACTTGACACCCACCCTTCAGATATTTGTAAACATTGATAAGATCCCCTCTCAGGCTTCTCTTCTCCAGGTCTCTCAACCTTTCATCATAAGAGAGATGTTCCAGTCCCTTCAGCAACCTCATAGCCTCCGTTGGACTCTCACTAATACTTCCCTATCCTGCATGAACTGGGGAGCCCAGAACTAGACACAGTACTCCAGATGTGCTCTCACTGGGGCAGAGCAGAGGAGGAGGAGAACCTCCCTTGACCTGCTGGACACACTCTTTTTTTATTTTATGCACCCTGGGATACCATTGGCCTTCTTGGCCACAAGTATACATGGATGTCTCGTGGATAATTATTGTACACTAGGACTCCAAGGTCCTTCTTCACGCAGCTGCAAAGAATTCAAGAATCTACCTATTTTGGCTCAATACCACATCTGTCCATTTCGGCAGTAATCCCTTGCTGAGAAAGAGCAGGTACTGCCACATCAGCAGACACTCTTCAAAGCCAGAAGCTGATCATATTATCACAGTGTTCACTTCAGGCCATTGACTAACTCAGCTGTGCAACACCCAAGTGCTTAAACTTGTTTCGTAATGAAAGAGAAAGTTGTGCAGAAGTCAGGGATTTTATTTTAATTGAAAATTCAGATTCCAGATCCAGTTCTGCGGCAAGAATTACTTCACAGCATGCACCACGGCCCCTGTATCACAAATGCACTAGATTTCAATTACAGGAAATACTCTGAATAGTGAGAATAGTGCAAATAACTGCAGTTAAGCAACTGCAGATACTTTGGTTATCTAAGGCAACTGCCAGCTTTAAGAATCACCACTAACATATGTATTTGCAAACTCTCTCAGTACAGTTAATGTCGTTTGGGTAAATACATTTAAAGTGTAGGTAATGTGCATGATAGGGAATACTGTAACTGAGAGTTACCGTATATTCATGAGCTTGAGCTGCTTTCCCAGACACCTCAATACCACATCTGTCCTTTCTTCATTTATATGACTTAGTCAGCCTTACTGGACAACCAGTGCTGCAGCTGTTGCGGTGAAGGCTCCTTGTCTCGTTTTGAAATGATGAATTCCCTATGCTTTGGTTTATATGGTTACTTTTTCCTCCATTTAATGACAGTCAAAATGTTTTTATCTGTGTTGGATTTGTCTCCTCATATACCTCAAAAGAATGCATTCTTACATATGCTAACATTACATAGGAAGATGCCACAATGGGGTTTTTTTCTACAGGTCAGATGCAAAAGGACTGTTTCTACACCATGTTTGACAGTAAATTAATCAGTACCAAATTCATAATGAATTATACTGAAAGTATGTTTCAGTTGAGTTTGATCTGCAGAACTCCTGGGATTGATAATCAATTCAGCAAATATGCTGTAACTATCCATCCTGCTTAAGATCATCCCTGTGATGCCCAGAGCAAAAGCCTTACAGACAAGGTCACCGATTGCCATCGCACCGTGCACCAAATCCAGCTGAGACACTTCTGGAAAGTCATTACATCTACTGCTTGAAATACAACTGAACACCCTAACTCAATCCTGCCGGTCCTCAAGAGGACGACAAAACCTGTATACACACTGCTATTCATGACATCCCCAAGAAGAAACAGAAATTTCTGTATGTCTGGGTTGGAAGGAACCTCTAGAGGTCACCTAGTCCAGCCCCGCTGCTGGGAACAGGGACAGCCTCAACTAG
The DNA here is from genome assembly GCA_024605025.1 of Megaceryle maxima. Lineage (NCBI taxonomy): Eukaryota > Metazoa > Chordata > Aves > Coraciiformes > Cerylidae > Megaceryle > Megaceryle maxima. Next base: position 228 of record JANHGN010026591.1, on the reverse strand, counting down.
AGCAGGTTGCTCAGAGCTCTGTCAAGCCCAACCTTGAATGTCTCCAGGGATGGGGCCTCCACCACCTCCCTGGGCAACCTGTTCCAGTGTTCTACCACTCTCATGGTAAAGAACTTCTTCCTTACATCCAATCTCAATCCGTTAATTTCTGATTTAAAACCATTGCCCCTTGTCCTTTCACTCCAGGCCTTTGTAAACAGGCCCTCTCCAGGCTTTTTGTAAGCTCCC
>JANHGN010026590.1:0-12508 GCA_024605025.1 Megaceryle maxima | reverse complement strand
TTTTCTTTTCTTTTCTTTTCTTTTCTTTTCTTTTCTTTTCTTTTCTTTCTTCTTTCCCCTGTCTTACATGTAATTGAAGCTATTACTGGCTTTTCCAGCAGTAACTGATAACTTCTGTGTTCATTCAGGTTCCTGGGTAAACCATAAAAAAAAAAATGTGTAGAGTTCAAAATTTGCCACACAACATAAACTGAACATAAACTTCTATAATTTGCATGTTGTTTTTTAATTCTTAAAGACCACATTTATAGCCAAAATTATGAACAGTGTAAGAACATTAGCATAGCTGAGAAATGGGATTTTGGTTTTGATGATCATCGCCAGTTTACTGTTAGGTGTGTGCTTTTAGTGGTTTACTCTGCACATCAAACCAGAGGATGAGCAGTCTGTTTTCTCTTAATTTTATTTCATGTTATTGCTCCAGACAAGTTCTTCTCAAAGATGGGATTCGAGACTAATTAGCAAAATAGTTATTGATTATTTGTAGGTGAACCAAGCTGAAAGACTCCTGTTTTATTGAAGATTATTTGATTTGAGTTTTTTATGTTTGAGCATTTAGTACTTGGAGTGTGCTCTGATAAGTCATGGGTCTGTTCTATACATAATCACATTCAGGTTCCTCAAAAAAATTCCAAGTAGAATATAAAAATCATGCTTTATTGTTCTATTTTCTTATTTATTTTCAAGCCATTAATATATAAAGCATATTGTGGGTCAGTCTGTGAATCGGGTAACTCTCATAAACCTGTGGTTACCAGGATACAATGGCTGCTAAATGCATTTGTAATTGCAAAAAGCAATTGGAAAAACAAATGAATAAAAATGAATTCAAAGCTATGCAGCTAGAAACACGTTTGTCTGAGGATAGCCATATGCCCAAGTTTTTGAAGGCTAGGAGAGTATTCTGAGGAGGTGTCAGTAACTTACTGTAGGCTCTTACTCTGAAGCAGTGTATGTTGATTTTTAAATTTTTTTTCTAGGTTAAAATGATACACAGATATGTTTTAAAGATCAGTTTTGTGCTCCACTGGTTTGCTTTTTTTTTTTTTTTCCTTTCAAATTTATATTAGGTGCTAGAGTCTGAATTTTACAAAATGTAAGATGTGAAGGGTAGTGGTCAAAATGGGGCAAACAGTACTCTAAAGTATCACCTACCTGTTTCAATGGAAGTACTTAGGATATATTTTTCTCATACTTAAATGTTACCTCCTTAAACACCAGTATTAATACAACAGTTTAATTCATAATATTTTATAGCAACAAAAAAAAAAGTAAATACCACATAAGCATCATCTTGATCATATTTTTCTACTAAGGTGTTTTAGAAAGTGAAATAATAATGCAGGTATCTATTATTACTGCTGTGAGTAATGTACAATGGTGAGCAAGTGTGTACCAAAGTCTACCAAAGCTCTTTACTCAAGAAGAAAACTTTATAGCTGAAATGATGTATGGCTTACTGCTTGTGAAGGCTCATTAAAATACCCTGAATATGTTCTTTTTTTTTACTACTGCTTATTGGAATTACATACTTTTTGTTTACTTGCAGTATGAAAGAGGCTGGTTTAGGCCATAAACAGTGGAGGGGTGGTCCCATTTCATCAAACTGCAAGCAGTGTCCAGTAGTTTATACCAATCCTGTTTGTGGATCAGATGGTCACACATACTCTTCTCAGGTAAGAATTAAATAAAGAACTAAATTACTATTTATTTCATTGTTCCAGTCAATTCCAACTCTTGGAAGATAAAATACTGTATTGCAACACAAATCAGCATTTATTTGTTTTGACTAAAATATATATTACAGACTGTAACCTACAGCAGTTCTACTATATTGTAAGACAAAAAAAGCAAAATCATAACAAATCCTAAGCAGTAGTACCCAAAGAAGAAACAGTGTAAGAGTGTTCCACAATACAGTGGAGCTTCAGGTTAAGTCTGTTTGGGACAGACACCAAGGCAGGGTTTTGAGTAAGGAAAAAAAGTGTTGCCTTTCCCCAGTTTGGGGTAGGATAAACAGATTAAGTCAGATTTTCCAGCTGACCACTGAGGGGATGCTTCATATTCCAAATACCTAGATGTAGATGTAACATACCCAGAAAAAAAAAATAGAACAATTTTAATAATTGTTGCATCTCTGGGCTTCTTGCAACAGCATTTCATGTGTTATAGGACCATAATATTCCTTCTGTATTCCTGAACCCTCCTGTCTTTTCTGTCATATGTATTTGGAGACAGATAGTAATTAAAAAATGTTACTGTCAGTTTACCTAGTCTTTTTTAGAGAAAAGTTTTTGTGCTGGTCATGCTGAAGTCCAGAAATTTAGAGACTGCCTTAGTACAGTATGCAGGTGAAACTTGTGAGATGGAGGAATTTCATAATACTGAAAACACATCAATTTGTTAACCTTTCTCTATGTTCATTCATTACAAAGAAAAAAAAAAAATCTGTATAACAATTTAAGCAAAATATTTTTAGGATAGTTCTCAGTATTTAAAGATTTTAGAGTTAGTATTTACTGAAAATAATTTTCTTTTGGTTGCCTTTTTTTTTTTTTACTACAATCACAAACTATGTCTGAATATTACAAAAAAGAATTTGAGTTTCTAGTAGTGACTGGCTATTGGATTGAACACTAGGTATCCTTTCCAAGTATATTCTTGATAAAATAAAATCATCCAGATATAAGCAGTGTTTCCTCAATCTTGACAATTTTATGCTCTTATCCTAAATCTTGTATTAGAAAATATTTTCCCTACAAACTGAATATTTAGTTATAGGGAACTGGTAAAGAATCATAATTTTCCTTTTTAAAAAAATAAATAAAAATTTCTAACTCTTACATCAGGACATCTGAGGGCCTAACCATGAATTTTGGACTCCTAGGCTTAGCAGAAAGTAATTCTTTTCCAATGAGAATATGATTTAAAGTTTTAATTTAGGAATTTGAAAATATTCTTATTTTCATTTACAGTTATCTTCTGTCTGTGTTTTATCAAGAGCTTGGAATGTGCTTGCATCTTACTAGACATTAAATAGTACCGACATTAGCATTTCTCTTGCTGTGCCATATGAAGGTTCAGTCAGTGTTTAAGTCAAAACCCTAGCCTGCACATAGATATAAAACAGATGGTAGTCTCTACGAATTTGCAATTTAAGTAGACAAAGTAGATCATTTGATATAGGTAATAATACTGAATGATCAACTTTTTATTTTAAGTACTGTATACTTTATCCATTACAATGTCTCCTTACGTTCTTCCTAGTGTAACACGAATACCACAGCCAGTTTTAACTTTGTTGCTTATTTCCTATTTTATTCCAAACTGTGGTATTCTAAATAGTCTTATAGGCAGAAGTGACCCTCATGCCCTCTCGTGGTAGAAGAGGTCTGAAGTAGATAGACAGAAGTCTATAAATAATGATGAGATGCAGATATTTTTGCATCAGTTCACGTGTGAAAGGTGAGGGTCTGCTTCTGAAACAGAATGATGAGATATGAGTGAATTAAATAGAAACTGCTTTCATTCCAGTGCAGTCAGTGCAATAGTACATGTTATCCAACCTCTATGTCTCTTACACCCATATCATGCAGAAGTAATATAGCATCAGAGAGCTTCTGCAGGGTTTTCCTTTTGTCCTCCACTAGCTCAAAATGGCAGATATCAGAAGTTCTGTATTAGCCTATAAATATTTATTTATATTTGTTTTCAGTGATGTTATGATTTCATATTCTATGATGCAGTTGTATCAAAACAGAAGTCCTTGCAAGGTTATTTTAGCAGCAGTCATTTTTAAAATTGACATAAAGACAAGTATTTGTGTTCCTTTTCTCCAGGCGAAGTTTAGTTTCATTGTGTCATCAAGCTCCAGCAGGAGTTTATATAGCAATTTTCATGTATTAAGAATGCATTTGTCAATGACTGTGGCAAATTGTAGAGTACATTTTCTGAAAATAAGTCAGTAAATGGTAATAGTACTGTACAACACAGCCAGGCAGCTGACAGTTACAGGATGGACAGTATTTTGGGAGTGTACCCTCTCTTTTCAAGCCAAGCCCATGCAAATGTATTAAATTATGTAACTATAGCTATTTCATATATGCTTTTTGCTTTGGAAGAGAAAATAAAAGAAACAATGCAGAAAGAAAGGTTAACTTCTAAATTTGAGTCAGGTAAGGATGTTTTGTTTCCTATTCATTTTAGCATTTTTAGGAGGCCAGGTTAGGTTTACTGTGTTCTCAGTCCACAATTAGTGGCATGCAGTGAGTGTGAAGGAAAAGTAGTAGGTGGGTGTAAGATATCCATTATTAGCATTGCAAGAATGTTGAATTATGATGTGCTGAAATGTTGAGTGATCAAAGTGAACATTATTATGAGAGAATAAATTCAGTATAAAGAGATCCTGCCATTACATTTCCAGGATGGTGTTAAAAATAATTTTTAGTGAATAGCCTTTAAATAATGCTGCATGTGTTTACACTGCGTTTACACTTCTTCCCTCTAAACTTTGGTGCACTTTTCATTTTAACTTTAGGAACTCAAGCAGTGCTGTAGCATAGGTCTAATATTTGACCTAAACTATGATTTTTATATGAAATATTTTTTCTTCTACCTGTGAAAACATCATGTGATTGATGACATACCTGCATGTAAAGATAGCAATAAAACTAAAGTTTTGCAAAAATAATGGGTCTAAACTAGCTTCTCAGACTGAGATGGAAAAGGTATAGAAAACCAGTCAGAAAAGAGGTTATGAATTATTGATACAGTTTACAGATAGATAAGTATGTATATTTAATTTTTTTCAATATTCAAATACTTTCTTCTGCCTGCTAAATTATGATTCCTTTCTCATTTGAAAGATGAAAGAGAACCAGTGAATAAAAATCAGTGTGTGTGGAGGTTTAAGTTTGGTACTAGTTGCTTACTGTATCCAAATTTTGTTTATGATTTTGCATTAACCTAAATTCCTAGATTTTTATTCTCAGGTTATTCTGTATTTAACTTTTTTCTTTTTAAAATTACTGTTGCCTTTATTCATTTCAGGTGTTATCTACTTTGTAATAATGAATAATTTTCTCAAACCTGATTCATTGTACATCAATCTTAGCTTTTAAATTGGGCTAATCCACTATACCTTTCATTTTTTTATCTGCTGTAGACATAACAGGCACTTGAAATGTAGCCAAAAATAATGCTAAATCATTGTCTGCCATCATTAGTAATAAAATAATGTAATATCTCAGATACAATTTTTTTTATTATATGCTGCTCCATACTTTTGCAGCTGGAAAAAGCAGCTTTTTCCTGGTTTCTGCTAGTACCAATTTGTTTTTCTAGTAAAAGTATTTTTTTGCCCAATGGGGCCACCCAAGATTCATGTGTCTTTCCAGTTTTCAAGCAAGACCCTGTTCATGTATGGATCTTTAAAGCCTTCTACAGAACATGTTGGACTGTTATGACAGTTTGTGGCTTTACTGCTAAGTAAAGCAAAGTTGTTGGCAAATGACAAAAACAGCCAGCATACCACAACCATCCCTCCTCCTCCTCTATCTACCTCCCCTGCCCCTGGATCCATGGAGTATTCTTTATCAGGATAAACTGATCTTTACAGAAATACAGGAAACTCCTTCTTTCTTGTTTGAGTGCTTATAAATGGCTAGGAAGAAAAAAGCGGGAAATGAGATTATTGGGTTTTCCAGCTTCTGCCATCAACAGCTTTTGCCAGTAATTCCTGAAATTTTATCTGGAATCTTTAAATTGATAGGATTTGCTATTCAGAAAGAAGGCAGAAAAGGGTCACTCCCTTTATTTAAACTAGTTTTACAAATAGGCTGATGTAGTAAATATTCCAAATGATACACAACTGATCTCTTTTTATCAACTAAATTCAAATAGCTGCTAGAGCTGTAGAGAATGTAGATGGTAGCTTAGATAACAAATTGCTTTATAGAACCTTCAATATTTTGAAATTCTGAGCATCTCAGTATATTGTAGACTAGGATGATGTATTTATACTAGCAATAATTTAATTTGGTTCCCTTTTTCTTTTCTATAATGGTATGTTTGTTTAATCTAAAATTGTATGTTGGATTTGTATAAAAATATACATAAACTTTAATACTTCAATAAAAATTAAGAAAAACTGCTTTGTGGACTAGAAAATACTTTCTTTAGCCTTCATCTGTGTAATGCATTTACATTGCTTTTTAAAACATGATTAAGTTTTTTTCTAGAATAGAAACAACCTAGGCTGGAAAGACAAATCTATTAAAGCATAGAAGAAATTGGGGAAAGTTAAACAAGTTTCAATGTTTATTAAATAACCTTCATATCATAGCAGCAGTATATTGATACAAAATAATGAATGTAGAAAGAACTTGGATTTAGAACCTATTCATGAAAATTTAAATTTGTATGTTACCTATCAAACAAGTCAGACAGTAAAAGAAGAAAAATCAAATTGCTTAAAGTAAAGTTGAGAGGATACTCAAATATTTGGATTTCAAAAACTGTTAGGTTTGCATTAGAGAGATCCATACTTATCTGGAGAACAGACTTTCTCTGAATGGTAGCTTTAACCAGCAAAACTTAATCTTTTGAAAATAGTATTAACAGTGTTTTAACTAGAATTGCAGATAAAACAATCAGAATCATTTTGGCACAAGAATTCTTTTCCAGGAGAATGTATCCACATAATGTGCAAGCAGAAATGCATAGGAGCTGAACACAGGAGCTGCCACTGGCATAGTTTTGCTTGTGGAGTGATGGTAGGGAGCAGAAAACAGTTCTGAAAACTGTAGAAAGATGGGTCTGAAGCATTTAGAGACGATACATAATGTTCTTAAATTTGTTTGAAATGTTAAGGCACCTGAGAAAACAGCAGAGAAGATAGTGATGAGCCATGTCAGTGCAAGAAGGCGATCAAAAGAGTAGATTGTCTTGGACTTAGCAAGTGGAAGCCTGTTAGTGAGCATGGTTTCAGTGGAGTGGAGGATAAAGAAGGTAGTAATTGAAGAGGTGGGATAAGAAGATTTTTATGATCTTGGGAATCTGTTGTTTGGGCAGGGTTTTTTTTATTTCTTTTTAATAACTGAAAAAGAACCTTTTTATAAAGGAAGAGGCAAAGTGGTTAAAGACTGGCCATGAAACAAGATAATGTCAACCAAGGGAACAAATTCTGAGTTAGTAGCAGACAACCTATGACAAGAATGGCATTAAAGAACATGAAAGTGGCAAATGGCAAACAACAAAACTGTAGCAGGTCTTTGTTTAGTGAAAACATTGGAGCATTACAGTAATAATTCTGTGAAAGAAGACCTCAAAGACTGTGCCAGCCTATGAGATGATGTGGAAAGTGCATGTAGGCAATTATTAGAAAGGAAGAAGTTTAGCAGTGGGTGGTATATTTCTGTTCTTGTGTCTCCGACACCCTTATATCCCACCCTGGGCATGTCAGAGATGTATTTAACAACATTACTTAGTCATTTTGGTTTAGTTTAGTGATTAACAGAATAGTAAGCATTTGAAGAGCTACAGAACTGCAAATGAAGTGAAAATTACTAGAAAAAGTATAGTTATTCAAATGAAAATTTTTTAGAACTTGCAATTTAAATTTAGTAATCAAACAGAACAAAGCATCTGTCTTCTAAAAAGATGTTCTTACACACTTTTGATGTAGGTCACACTTGCACTTAGCAACAAACTGAAATAATGTGAAGTTTCAAGTAGTATCATCAAGACATCACAGTAGACTTTAGACCAGCAGTGCTATAAACTAGTTATGCTGTTCCAGAAGATCTTCAGTCCAAATAATGTACAAGAAGTCAATGAGGTAAATATAAATAACATTCGAGAATCATCTTTCTTTTTTTTTTGTAATTTTGCAAAGCTCACAATGAAATACTGTGAATATGACCCAGTGAGTGTGTAGATATATCACTGAAAATAAATTCAGACATATCAAGATTGTTTGAATATTCCAAGTTTTCAGTATTTCTGAGGCCAGTATGCTGTGTTTTTATATACTTAAGATTCTCTGCTCAGAATACATCTATAGCTTAGAATTTTAAAACTGTTATTGAAAGGGAGATGTTTGTGAAGTCTTCTGTTACATGCATACTGATCTTATTTAGTAGGCTGTAATAGGACACATTTAGCTTTCACCATTGTAATACTAAACAAATACATATTATCACTGCTGAGGTGCATTACATTTATGGCTGTAAAATAATACGGTTCTTCAAGTGAACTGCAAAATAAATAACTGGGATTCATGTTTTCTAATGGGATATCCAGGAACCACATTCACTTCTCTCCCAGAATTGTGTCACTTTGAAATTCCAAAGCCACATATAGAAACACACATTCAGAAGTTTATGGGTTGTGTGAATTTAAAACACTGGATGTTCCTGTGAAGTTCCAGTTCACGTCAGGTCTCTTTGATGCTTTAATATACACCTGCTAGCCTCCCTCTTGGGGAGGTTAAAAAGAAGAATAAACCTTGAAGAAATTAATAGTTGATACTCAGAAGTGTTCAAAATGTTTGAGACAACTCTCAAACAAAGCAAAGAGAACTGCCCAACCTGTATGTTTACAATACAGGAGACTTTTAAGCTGTTTTCTTTCTGCTAAGTATACAAGAAGCAAACAATAATAGACATTTCTACCACAAGTTAAAACACTGCTGATAGCTCTGATTGCATTTTTTTCTACAATAATCGTAAGATCAAAGTGAAACCAAGTGTTTCTTAAGTAGATGTACTCTTGGCTGATATCTTGATTAAACAAGAGGAGTATGAAAGTAAAGTTACTTAAGTCCCAAAAGATCGGATGTGGACATTAATCAGAACTGAGAAACAGGAATCTGAAAAATGTGACTATCAGAGGTACATCTTCTGCATTATAGTAAAGTTTCAGGAAGAAAAAAAAATAAAAGTAACATTGTGTGCCAATATGGACTTACTTGAAGAGAAGAATTTGTGGAGAAAAAATTTCCATTCAACTCTTCATTCAGAACATGATATATCAAGATTTGGCTTTGTTTTGTCCTGATCTTAGTTCATATGTGTTTGATGCAGAATGGGGAAACTTTCCTGTGTTGTAAAAATCAAGTACTAATACTAAAAGGTAGAAAGTTTTAGGCCCAGTACTGTGTGTCTGCAAGTTTAAGAAGAGGTATATATAAGGTAGGGAAAGATAGCCATGCTTTGGAATACTAACTTCCACTTGCACAATTGCCTATTTCTTCCCTGATAGGATGAAAAAGAATATGCATTTCATAAACATTGCCTTCACTGCTAGCACATGTAGCCTTATATTTTGGACTGTTTAATGAATAAAATCTAGTACTTTGAGTTCAAATGACTTTTAGGATCCATTTTTAGATAGATGAAAAAACAATAGAGAGCTGTAGAAGCAATGTAATGGTAAGAAAACTGAAAGCACCTAGGTGCTAGGTTACACTTAGATGTAAGTAAGTATACAGAATTTCCTTTTTTGATTTCTCTGTTTTGTTGTTGGGGTTGGGTTTTTTTAATAGTTATTAATTTTTATTTATTTTTTGTCTTTTTTTTTTATTATTATTTTATTTTTATAGTATAGTTTAAATGTCATAGAAACTTGGGTGGGATAACCCAGCATGGACTAGCTACATCAATGCATGTTACTTTTATACTTTCATTATTTTCCCTGCAATTGAAGGCTAATGAGATAAACTTGTTTAATTAATAAAGCAATCAACCAGCATGGCTTAGGAAGACATATCACATTAAAAATACAGCGGTAATGCATGTTAATAAGCAATAAGCAGATTCTTCTAACAAAAAATTCCGTGGTTTTACAAGCCATTTGTGTTATATTGTAAGACTTTAAAGCATTGCCATTGGTTTTGTTTTACTGTTGCCATTTCTTAGAAATCTGCATGTCAGATGAAAATCAGTGAATATCTTTCTTGGCCACTTTTGAACCAAAATAGTCAGCTATTTTGAAGATCATGGTTTAGGAGAATTAAATGTCTTTGTTCACTTTTAAAATTTTTCTTTGAATATTAATTTTAAAATTTGAAGTAGGAACTTGAAAAGTGTATAATTAGTTTTGTTTGAGCAATATCCTTCTTTACACTTCTCAAGAATTTTCTTGAAATTACCAAACTCTGAAAGTCAGCAGTGAGGTACAACAAGGTACATCATGTACATAGAGTATTGTCATTCTGTGCATCTGTAGCTTGGGTGTGCTAAAAATTGATGGAGAAGTCTGAAATAAAGAGCCTGATGAAGCACTGAAAGTTGGACTATGTGAGCGTGAGCTCTGAATAAGAGCCAGAAATTACAGACTTAAGTATATGCATATATATGTCAGAAAGATACTTTTTTTTTTTATTAAGCATGTTTAGGAGAAGCTTTTAGTGTTTTGGTTTTTTGTTTTTTTTTTTAAACTGCATCAGGATTTATCATTTTGGTATAAGCCAAGCTCAGGAGAAATAATAATAGATAGGAGTAATATGGTTATGCATTTTTACCCATTTTGTTAATATTTTTTTAAACACTCTCTAAGTATTTTTAATTTTTATATACATATTTTAAATATGTTGCTTTTTACAGAATTTATTGTCTTCAAGGAATATTGAAATATTAATTTGGATATGAGGTAATATATTACTTTTTTACACAAGAAATGGCTAGAAGCATTATTATTAATACTTTTTAATTCACTGGAAATAGTATGTTTCAAGTAGGGATATCACAAGCTTTTGTTATTTAGCATTAATTAAGATTTGCATTCTCATTTGATGGCATACAATATTAGTTTACCTGTTTGCAAAATGTATAGAATAAGATGATGAGGCATATATTTACCAAGCTTTGTAGGTGTCTAAAAATTCAGACAGATGATTGAAAAAGCAGATGGGTCCGTAGGAACTCCTGAAAATCTTTCTAAGTATCACGTGTCCCTAAAAGCCTGTAAGTTTGAAAGCAAAGACAGGTTAGGTGCCTGATTTAAATAATCCCTGTAGGCATCTGTCTGCATTTTTCTGTGACTTAGTATGTTTTCTAAGGTGTCCAAAAAAGATTGAATAGCTAGCTGACCTGATTTCAGACTTTTCTTTTTATTCCATTGCTTTGCAGAGTGCTGAAGAAAACAGGCAAGAGCTATAGAGGTGAACAGAAAGAAAACTGCATACAAATGTCATTTTGTCATGTAAATTGATTTCTCTAGTTCATGGCTTTATAAACAATGTATCATCAGTTCTCTTTCAACCACAAAGGATTTTCTTTCCTCGGGATCTTAGTTCAATATCTACAGTAGGTTTCCTGGTCAAACTGCTAGTTGCATGTCTTTATGGTTAGTATTTTTTAAATTGTATTTTTGCTTTAAATACTAGCACTTGTTTACTGAAAAGCCTTTTATTCAAACTCTTATTGTTTACGTAAGTAATACATATTATTAACAGATTACAGTTGGGACAAAGAAGCATCTGTAGATCTAAATGACACTTCACAGATAAATTTGTACATTCATTTTTAATTTCTAAGGCTTGAATTAGTTGAAAAATTGGTATCTTAGCAGTATGTGTAGCTGGTTATAGTTGGAAATTCTATATTGAAACTGTTTGCGTCTTCTTGACTCTTTTTGTAAAGAATTCTAAAATGGCATAAAAATTTCAAGATCAGATTTGCCACATGAACATCACTATGGCCATATTTTCACCTCCATTTTAAGCCAGCCTAAAGTGACACCACTGCACAGAGAATCAGTACCAGACATTGGTTGGAATCAGCCCTTTGTTGAGTAATAGTCTGTGTTGAACTGCACCTAGAGCATAACCTGATCAATATTGAGTCTGCTCACCCTGCCCCCATGACTGGTGATGGGAATGACTACCCCAGTTAAAGCACATTATAGTTTCTTGAATATTTTTCTTTAGGAGACTCAAATCTCAGGCCACAATTTCACGTGGTAGTTTGCACAAAATACAGTAAACCCACATTTCTAACAGGAGAATGTACGTAAGATTTCTGGAATAGGGGTAATGTGAGAAAATTAGATAGAGTTCTCAATTCTTGGCCAAGTAAGGAGGAGGGGCAGCAAAACTATTATCATGGACTTCCTCTGGGCAGACTTCAACCTGCTTAGAACACTGCTTGAGAAAGTCCCTTGGGGTACAGTCCTAGAGGACAAAGGGGTCCATGAAGATGTGACTTTTTTGAGAAGGAACTCTTAAAGGCACAGGAGCAGGCTGTCCCCATGTGTCATAAGACAAACTGGCGGGGAAAACAACCAGCCTGGCTGAACAGGGAGCTTTTGCTGGGACTTAGGAGAAAGAGGAGAGTCTGCCACCTTTGGAAGAAGGGGCAGGCTACTCAGGAAGAGTATAGGGATTTAGTTAGGTCATGTAGGAAGAACATTAGGGGGGCAAACGCTTAGCTAGAACTCAGCCTGGCCACCTCTGCAAGAGATAATAAAAAGCATTTTTACAAATATATTAACAACAAAAAGAGAACCA
>JANHGN010026589.1:0-15852 GCA_024605025.1 Megaceryle maxima | reverse complement strand
GGAAAGCTGGGGAGGGACTTTTTAGGCTGTCAGGCATTGATAGGATTAGAGAGAATGGATTAAAACTAGAGATAGGTTGATCCAGGTTAGACATTAGGGAGAATTTCTTCACCATGAGGGTGGTGAGACACTGGAACAGGTTACCCAGAGAGGTGGTTGAAGCCCCATCCTTGAAGGTTTTTAAGACCAGGCTGGATGGGGCTCTGAGCAACCTGCTCTAGTGGGAGGTGTCCTGCCATTGTCAGGGGGGTTGGAACTAGATGATCTTTAAGGTTGCTTCCAACCCTGACAATTCTATGATTCTATGATATCTGGGGAGTGAGCAGGAGGCACAAAACTCTCCCTGGAAGGCCTCAGCTCCATCTATTGCTCTTCCAGCTTGTTCTGCCTGAATAGTTCACAAGTTGTTTTATGAGGTGTGATGCAGTATCATGGCAGCTAATGTTTGCAGTGATGTCCCCCATGCAACCAAGGCTTTAAACACTGTCTAGACTCCCCAATAGCACTTGTTTGACATGTGTAATGCTGAATTTTCACATGCTCTGCAAAAATATTGCTTGGTGGATTAGATAATGGCCACAGGTGGTCTGTGAGCTGGCAGCCAGCACATCAGCAAAGGGTCTGCTCCCATTTCTTGCCTGCAGCTAAGGGAAGGCAGATACTACAGTTGAAAGATGGGAGAAAAAGAGAAAGTGGGAGTAAGGGGGTGAAAGGAGTTCATTGGACTCCCTGCCTGGACAGACTGAGTAGAGCAGGACTGCAGGGGTTGTCACGAGTTACTTGCATACCAGGTGACTGTGGCCAAATGGGGACAAAATCTGTGCACTCAGTGCCCATGATAAATGATTTGTGACAAGGGAATAGTCCAATCACTAGGTGGCACAACAGGATCATCACACCAGAGCAGCATCCTCTCAGGAGGAGAGAGCAGGAAAAATAGTCCAAAGCAGAAATTAACAAGCAATCATCCGAGAGTAATGTGCTTAGAAAGAGCCATTTGTGTGCACACACATAGAGCTAAAACATCCAACAACTGGGTAGAGAAAGAAAATGTAAAAGTGCAGACAAAATTTATTCACTCAGATTATACCTGTGCTCCTTTGCTAGTTCCCAATGACAGTGGGTAAAGTGGGGGAGACCCACTTGTGAATGGAATGTGAAGAGGCAATACACAGACGTTGCCCCAGGGAATACAGGTACCACTTCTGAGAGCTAAGCCTGCTCCTGTGTGTGGAGAAAGCATTTGGATTTTCCTTCCAGCAGAAAAGGCCAAGCAAAGTATGAAGAGAAGTTTCTTTGAGCAGGTAAAAGTTCTCTGCTTCCTAGATGGAGTGGGGGACAGTGGCAGCAGGCTGACATTACCTACTGCAAAAGGAGTTCAAGGGTGGTTGTTTACAGGGAGATAAAAAAGTGATAGAAGAGTGATAGCATCATTTCTGGGGCAGGTTTTTCCCTGGGCTGGAGCTAACACTCCAACACAAGGAAAAACCAGCTAAGGTATTTATGAGGATGGGATAGGAAGAGACCTACATTTTGGCAGAGGCCCAGCTACCATCATGTATTGTTCTGCTACTGTAGATCAGTAAAAGCAGCTCACTCTTGAAAGCATCATGGCCAACTACGCTAACTCTTCTGGACGCTCATAGGGGCTGCAGGACTTTCCATTAGGCAGGGAGCACACCGCAGGCTCTCCAAGTGTTTGCGAGAATTCAGCAGTGCAGACACAGGCTCACCAGCCAGCTCCACCCGAGGAATGGTTTGGCTGAGAATTTAGCCCAGACTGAAGAGACAAGCCAGATCTATATCTAGGAACATAGAAATGCAGAAGAATTTAGTTTATCAGCTCAGATACTAATGAGAACATGAGCAGGCAAATAACTTTATTCCAAACAGGCTAGTGCCAAAACCCTCCATTCAGACACTCAGCCTGATGCCAAGAACACATAGCGCTCTGCCTAGCTGAGCATCTCAATGACAGCACATCTGCATTCGCAAGCTAGAAGTCAACAAGAAAGTTAAATAATACAAAGCACTCACTGTGGTGTGAAGTAGAGGTTCATTCACTGGGCATAAACCTCTTGATTTCCAGTAGCCTGGCACCTGAATCCTGACCACACTGAAGTAATGCTGCACAGTAGGTAGTACCAGGCAGAGTGTTGCCCAGAGATGTACGCTCAGCTTCTCACAGGTCTTTAGCAGCTCCAAGCAGATACTTATACCTCTCACCCAAATCACTGTAAAATTGAGTTATTGATGCATCCTGTGATGCTCATGGGAGTGCAGCCGTAATCCAGCCAGTTGGGAAAGAGCCTTTGGGGAGTGGGAGTGCACAGGTAAACCACAGACACAGAATAGACTAGGGAGAACATGAAAAAGGTAGGGGATAGTAAGTACATAGATAGTGGCACTAAGTATGTAGAAAGTGGCACTATGGCAATGAGACATGGTTTTCTGGCTAATCTTGTTTCTCTAAACGGATGAGTTAGAAGTTCATTTCAGGCACTACACAAAATCCCTTGCTAGTTTTTGCAGTTTAATAAGGGGTTTCCTTTTTTTATCTGTTTTGTTACTATATGAAACAGACACTCAACCAGCAAAGAAAACTCTTCATACAGGAGGAAGGAGGAAAAGATTATGCACAACATGCTGTGAAATACCTGCAAGACACACACTGGGAATATACACAAATTCCTCCTTATGTTTTGCAACAACAAGGATTTTACAGATTACTTGTACCAACAGCAGCTTTAAAAAACAAAGACTAAACAAACCCAAGAAAAGGTATGGGTTTAAGACAACTATCCTTTCAAGATGAGGGAAGGGTTTGGGGTTTTTTTACCTTTTTTAAGAGGGATTATCAAGTCTTAAGTGCATGTTATGTATCTGTTCTCTTCATTGCTTCTCTACAGGAGCCAACTGGGTCAAATGTCTATACATGAGAGTTTTGATGCATGGGGAAACAATAGGCAAATCAGTGAAGGTGGTATAATAATAATTCTAGGCACTGTAGATATGTACAAACATGTTAATTTTAGATTCATGAGTTTTCTTATCACTGAGGGATTCCATCAAAAGTCTTAGTAACAACTATGTTGTGTTTGTCCTATGTAGTTTTTCCTGTATTTGGTAATCCTAATCTTTAACAGTGGTGGTGGTTACAGCTCTCAAAGCTCCACAGACAGCAGTTCCAAGCAGCCACATGTGTGTGGTACCACTGCTATCACTACTGAGATATTTGGACCTGGACCACTGTAAAGTCTGAGCACAGATCACTTTACTCACACTTACACTCAGCCACACCTAGGAAGAAGCTTTGAAGCTGCCCTAACAGCATAAAGCACTCAACAGCTTTTGACATGGGAAAAATCTGAAGTGAGGTTAACATAAGGCTGTGAAGCTGGATGGGCTGCAGGAACTTGTGCTGGGATTTACTCAGGACACTTGCCCTAAATTTCCCTCTCCCATGAAACAGTTCATGTTTTTTTCACCCAAAAGGAATGACTACCTGCAGCAACATCCCTCTTTGTGCTCTCCTGAACCCAAATGGCCTCTGGAGCCCCAGAATCACTCCAGGACAGGGACACTGCAGGGCAGTGTACTGAAACACTGGGCACCACTAAGCCAACATACCTTGGAAATGCAGGCGAATCTCAGTGCATGATGTTAATGACACAGGCCCAGTTCCCCACCATTGTGGGTGACCTCATAATGTGCCAGTTCTCCTGCTGAACTCAAAATTCCAGATCAAGGCAGCAACACCAGCGGAAGGGGTCTTCCCCTCTGTCTTCCACTCACCCCCTTATGTAGATGACAGAATTACTTCTTTCTTCCAGGTGCTTCGTAGCCCTAGTCTGGGGAGGGAATAAAGCAAGAATGAAGTTTCATAAATTTCTTTGCACAAGTGAAACAGAAGCAACTAATAGGGCAGAAGGGGAAGGAAAAAGTGCTGAATTTTTAGGAATTATACCTGGTGCCAACTGATAAAGGAGAAAAATCCTACTGCCTCCCAGAGCACAGTGTTAGTAGCTGCAGAGAGATACTCATGGGCTTTGTTTTCTAGGGAGCTGTGTTTGTGAGCATTTAGTTGCATTTTCAGAGTACAGGGAATTTTATATAGCAGTCTACTCTCTATTTTTGAGAGTTTTTCTCTTGATTCTTTCTGTTTCAAAGTCTTCTTCAAAGAAAAAGATGCTTTTGAGCTGTTGGATATACAAAATCACCAGTACAACTGGATAGGGCTGACAAAAATTTTCCCTGTATTACTTTCACAGAATGAATGTTTTGTGTTTAATGTAATGTTTATATGCTTACAGTAATGCAACATTACATTTAATGTAGTCTCTGGGCAGTAATCTTCAGTGTAGCCTGGGAGGGAAGCAATGCTTTAGCCCAAAGAGAAGTTAAAAAGATGGAAGTGATGAGAGATATTTGAGACTTTTACAGGCTGTTTGGACAGCAGAACTCACAGGAGATTTTAGCAATACAGATACAAAGCTTTGAGCCAGGAAGGAAGAGGGAGGCGTGTTTAGCCACTTTATGAGGCTAGGATACTATTTTTCCATAAAGCAGAGTTTTGCATTGTGGCTGTGAGTACCAAGGTTTATTTTGTTTTGTCTTTGAATTGTGAAAGTAAAATGCTGGTCTCCTTGAAATATGTGGGATGTTAGTGACTAACATAATAAAGGCAATATTTCACTGTAGACATTTTGAATCATCTCCAGCCCAGGATCTCCCAGCATGCTGGCTGGGAACAATCCCAGGTTTGTAGCAGACAGGTGCATTAAGCCATGCTGCCTGCCTGATGAGCTCCTTGTGATACACAGCCTTCTTCCATTAGTTTCTGTTAACTAGAGCTATGTTCTCCTGGTCTACAGAAAACTGCCCATGAGCTATGGAAGAAACTCCTGGAAGATGAGTCCCCAAGGGAGAGCTGCGGGGGACAACATTGCCTGCTTTGGAAAGTTTTACAAACCGGCTGCAGTTACTCACCATCCAGGAGATTAATATTTAGTGTTTGCTTCAGAGCAGCAACTCCAGATATAACCATGCAACTCCCCGTATCTTCCTTTCACAAAGAGCAGCCAGCCAAAGAGGGAGCGCTGAGGTGTCACAGCTCCAGCTCTTCTGAACTAGTTCCCTCCTTGCCTGGAGTTGATCAGCACTGGTCTCCCAAGAGCCTTGCAAAATGGGGGAGGAAGAGAAGGAGGCTGCTTTTCTCTCTTGGTCCTCCCTGGCTGAACGTTTACCAAGATATTGGTAACACATGGATTTTGTAGTTGGTGTTGTACCCCTTACCCTGTGCACATAGGAGAATGTGTCACCCTCCAGACACTATCATACTCCACAGTTTATCTCTCCTTTCCTCAGGAAACAGTACCTGATGGTGGGAATTTGCTCAGTTAGAAATAATCCCCAGGAGGGATTATCAGCTGGCAGAGGGGAGTTTGCTAGACTAGGGAGGGCTGCAGCTCCCCTCTTCCCCACACAAGTATCTGATGCAGCATTCTCATTCCTGTGTTTTCTGGACAGAACTTTTGACTTCACCCTGTTCTTCTGACACAGTCACAGTGTCTATGTCTGCGAATTCTGCTCAGGGCCTCTCATCCCATCTCTGATCACTTGATGGTGGGGAACTGCTGGGAGGACTTGTGTCCCAAACCTCTCCTGTGAATTCAGCAGTCACTATTCTGTGTAAGCACTAGCTGGGAGCAATCCATTTCTGCTCAGCTCTGCACCCAGACTCTGAACAAGCAGTTTTAAACCCAGGGTGTGGACTAGTTGAATATGACTAAGAAAATGAAAGATGACTAAGGAAAACAAGTTTGTGTGCTGTGGAATATATCTCCAGCCTGAAACAGCCAAAGAGCTCTGCAATACACTGCAAAGGCCCAAGAGGTGCACGGATCTCCTGATAACATCAAAGCACCCTGAAAGAGAAACACTGTCCCTCCCTCTAGCTCATCTCCCAGCAGAGCTAAGAGCATGGCACTCATGTTCAGAAACACCTCCTATGCCTGGCGCCTGTATCAGTGGAAAACCTTCTCTGCCCACTCTTTTTCACTCCTGTGGAGCAAGTTGCTGTGCAAAGGAGCAGCCAGAGCTGTCATCTCCTGCTATAGCCCTCTGCCTCACATCCTGTCCTTTTGTGACTCCATGTCAAACCAGGACTGATGTGTCCCTGGAAACTCTTGGCAGGTATACACAAACTCAAGATTTGTCAGGGTAAACTTCCCTTCTATTTTTTGCCTGGTTTCTAATCCTCTGCAGTACAGTTCCAGTCATTCTCTGTCATCTTCTGTCTCTTGTGGTTTTTCTTTAATTTTCCCCTAATATTTCACATAATTCTGGTTGCTATGGAGTGTTTCCAGGCTAAGCCATCTGTAACAACCCCCCCACCATGGGTGTGTGCAGCTTGGCTGCTACGTGGACAATTTGCTGATTATGTTGCCTTTTTTGTACAGTTATTTTGTATGCTTGGAAATAAACTGAAAATAAAAGTGTTACTAATACCTTCCCCCTCCTAGTGCAAATTAGCATCAGCAAATTAATCTTTTTCAAAATACTTATTTGTGTGGTCTAGACCAGGGTGCAGACAATAACATAAACTGTATGGCTTAATTTACTCTCCACTTTTGTTCTCACCAGTGCTGTGTATATGAGGAAGGTGGGTAGAGGGGAGCAAGGAAGTAGCACAGTACAGCTGCAGGCCAGAAAGGGTACATTTGCGCATCTACATGGATCCTGTGCCAGGTCGTCACGCAGGGTGATGAAGAGAATCCCAGAGGCTTCCTCTACCAGAACCTGGGGAAAGGGAAGGATCTGAGTTCTGTTCCTCCACATTCTGAACACATATCCCAGTCTCAGGACTATTAAAAGGCAAACATTTTCTGTGTCATAACCCTTTGGTAGTTCCTGAAAGGGAGTGCTGTACAGTTTCCAAAGCTCTTCCAACAGGTATGTTGTCACCTTAATTGTTATTCTGATCTGTAAATAGTAAGTTTCCAAAAATAATTGCCCAACCTCTTGATTGCATTGTCCTCCCCTCCTTCCTGCCCATGGCCTGGCTGGACAGGTCATGCTGCATTTGAGCAAGAAAGGTCATTCACCTGCCCAGGCACCAACCATGGAGGCGAAGAGTAATGTGTTTATGTTGCTTCCCATTTTATGCATCAGGACATTTTTATGCATACAGGCAGCCCCAAGATTACCTCCTTCATACATACAGTTCCATAATTTCCCTACTTAAATACATCCATCATCAAAACAGTTTTGCTAAATCATGCCCCAGAGATTGAGAGCCTTGCAGGAATGAAAATATGCTTTTGAAACAGAGATAATTCCTTAATCTCCTGAACCTCAGAAATGATTGTAAAGCCAGAGAAGTCAATGAAAGGGGAAATGCTGTTTAATGTAGTTTAAATGATTGTTGTTTAGAGGTTGTTTTTCAGATGAATGAAATCACCTATTATGGAGGGAAAGCAGACTACAATTATTAGATTATTCAAAAATTCAGATACCCACTGCAGGAGGACAGAGACTGCAGAGAGCACTCAGATACACCAGTATATTCCCACTGAGCGAGGAAGCAGGAATAACTGCTGTGAATATCCTTTCCCAAAGGCAGGAGATGCCAAGATGGTAGAGCATAATGAACTGTGGATTTTAAGCACATCAGCTTCTGACATTAGTATGATTGTGTTCATCTTCAACTCTGTCAATATTTTAGAAAGATGCTTTGGCATCATAAGAAATGTGATTAATATCTACTGCTGATAAAACAAGGGAGGATATCTGAGAAGCAACAAATAAAATGTAGGTGCAAATCAGGAGATGCTGTGATTTCCATGTACTTGTATGGAGTTTAAAATATTAAAATGCTAATTGCAGTGCAGAGGGTGTTGAGGAAACCCCTCTAGTACAACAGGCTCAGGACAGGGGAGAGTGGACACTGGCTGCAGGACTCCAGGGGGGATGCAACCATAGATACCAGTGGAGTGCAAGGAAAGGAGCAGCTCCTGATGACACCAACACTTCATTACCTGAACAAGCAGTTGTGCGTATGACCAGGGAGTCTCACACAGTGCATTGACTCAGGATTACAATGCTTAAAGGGAAGAGTTACTGTTAATAAAGTGTTACAGGTCTTCCAACAAACAAAATATTAGCTCCAATGTGAAGAGCAAAGAGTGGAAAGTATACTATAAAGCAAAGAGAAAAGGACACTGTCTTGTTTTGTGGCTGCAGATTAACAGTAAGCCCCAGATGAGTCTACAGTAGTAGATAAGTAGTAAATACAGATCTTATCATCATTAATGATAAGTGCACTAAACTCTTTCCAAACCTTGATAATCCACCTGTAGTCTTTCTGCCTGTTGTATATCAGCAGAAAAGTAAGTCATCTTTCATTATTAGTCATTTAATCGCACAGATTCTTCCCCCCTCCCAAAACAAACTAATTTCTTTGCTATTCTCATCTGTGAAAATGAATTTCAGGATAAACAATCAAAGCACTGTTGTGAGAGGAGAAAACCAGAAAAACCTTGCTGTTTCTAGCTGGTCTATAGCCATCCTACCTATCAACATCATTCACACACAGCCCATAATCATGATAAAACCCCAGGGCCCTCAGCAACATACAATCTGATGGTAGAGGCCAAGAGTTCCAACCCCAGGGAGAAGAAAAGGGACTGAGTAGTTCCTCACTTCTCTGTCAAGAGTAAACACCTGCTGCTTTTAAAGGGACAAGAAACTAGGAGCCAAGTGGACCCCAGAACCAGCAGGGTAGGAGTCTCACCAGTTAGCACTCATACCACAACATGTAAGTAAGGTGAGCCAGGCAGGCTAAGGGACAGCAGTCAGCATCAACCAAGAACGCAGATAACCAGGGAAACACAGTGGTAAGGCAGGGCCAAAGTCAAGCTAAGCAATAACTCCACAGACTACGTTCATTAATGCTAAGCATAGCCCAAAATTACATGCCCAGAACTGAGTTTATTTTAAATAGAGTCCCTGTGCCAGTGGGGAGAAGGGTGTGAGTGGAAGCCCCAGGTGAGGCTGGTCAGGGCCACTAAGGCCCACTAGGGCCCTGACATCTGCAACTCAAAACAGGGACAGTGCTATCACACAGGGACCCCCACCCCTGCCCAGTGTGGAGTCTTATCAGTGTTAATTGCTCAGGAGAAAGCTTACTGTAGCATTGGAGAGGAGGTCTTGGCAGAGTAGTGGTGGTGATAAACCTATTCAAAGTGAACACCATCATCCCCTAGCTCTGTGACCCAGCTCATCTCTTGGCAGAAAGAGGTTGTCTCATCTCTTTGGAGTGGCATTAAAAATCAATTGTGCCTCCAGTAAGGACAAGCCAAGAGCTTACTGCTGAAAAGATGTAACCCCTTAGTGCCTTCTCCTTGCAGTTTCCAAAGCACAGCTGGTATCAGGGCAGTCCTGACCAGCCACTGGGTTTATTTTCCTTTGAGGAAGGTGAGTAGGTGATTTTTAACCCTGTGACCTCCTCTTCTCCTAGGTGAGTGAAATGTCCTGGGATGAAGAAAGCCTATGCTAGCCAGGAAATGGTCAATGCATTTTGAGGGTGGGGATGTATATAGCTGTGCTCACCTTGCTGGCCTGCTGTAACCAAATGGCTTGGAAGAAGGTCTTAAAAGGAGAGAGCTGAACCCAGGAGGGAGTGTGAAGATGTCTGGTTTGTCAGGCTCTGCTTAGAAATTAAGAAGAATGTGGTAATGCTGTATTGTAAGGCTGTATTTTGCTTGCTTACTTCTCAGTGATACCACAGTATGTGGCTCTGGCTAAGCAGAGTAAGAAGAAAGCTGCATCTTTTCCAACTACATAACTTCAAAATGTTTTTGACCTTGCTGTGAGTTTGCTAATGGGCTTTCACAGGTAATTCAAGGATGCACTTGAATGTGTGCTGGAGCTGTTGGTTTAACTTTGCCCTCCTCTATGAGAGGTCTGAGCACTGCTGTGGGCTTCACTGCTGGCCTCAGATGCCTTTTCCTTGTAGTAAGTAGTCAAACAGGGTGAACTCCACTTGAGCCAGGTACCCCGCTGTGGGGATTGCCAGGAGCAGCTGCATGCCCTTTTCTAATAAATTGTTGCCTTGATTAGTTCTTAAACTTGTTACTTTTGTTTCTTTAAATACACCACTGTCTCCTGTGAGCAAGCTACCCTGTCTTGCCCTCAGTCCCTCCTGGTACTCTGTGTATCATCACACCTTTGTTATTCCCTTTCCAGACTTGAAATTGCAAACTTTTCCACCTTGCTATAGAAGAGGTGGTACCTTGTTTTACCTTCCTGCTGCCTTCTCCAGGTGGCTGCACCCAATTCTGTCACCCAGTGTTTGAGAATAGGGTGTTGAAGGCTGAATGTCTGAAGTGAGCTGTGTTGGGTTATGCAATGGCATCACGGTGTTTCTGTACTGTAACACTTCCCAAAGCAGCTCACTGAAGGGTTAAGAAAGCAAAAGAAATGCCTGCTTTCCAAGCAGAGGGGTCTTGCTCTGTCATAACACTGAATCTCTCCTGGATTGGGCTAGTGCAGAGCCTAACGTGCAGAGGAAGCGTTCAAACTGTTGCAGGTAATGAGGGTTGCCTTTAACTCATCCATAGTGAAACTCCCTTGTTTGTGTTCTCCAGTGTCTGGCTCTTGGCCCCTTCTAGTGGGGAATGGAGAAGGCTGCAGACTGAGTGTTGTGGTGCAAGTGAAATCCAAGCTGAATATTGTGATGCTGGTTAAATATCTGTGAAGCTGAACCACCGTAAATTTAACAGGCTCCTCTGAGATGAGGCTCCCTGGAAACTCCTTGATAAAGTCCTTCGGCACAAAGCTTAATGGTACATTAAGTGTGATATTAGAAATAGAGTGAACTTCTGTTTCTGATTTTTCACTTGCCTCCACCTGACTGCTTGAGTCCTCCTCTCATGATGGAAATGGAGATGCTTCTGTAACTTTCATGAAAAGTTTTCACAAGGGCATTTAAACTCCTTACATGTTTTGTAGACTACGCATTTCAGAACATTTATTAAGAGGGGGGGAAACCTTCCCAAATCACATCTTTGAAAGACTCTGTTCTGGGAAGAGGACCCAGAGTATCTAGAGCAGTACTGACCTCCAAGTCAGGCCACTGAGCATCAGTGCAGTAGGGTTTACTTGATGGAGGCTTTTGTCTGAACTGATGCTTCTATGTATTGAGATCTAACTTGAAGCCTTGGTCAGAACAGCTGTGAAGGGTAACACTTTGAAAGTGCCTTTTCCAAGTGGCATAAAACTTCAGAAACTGTGCTCTGCTGGACAAGAATGACATAGCCAAGTGCAGAAGTGCTCCTGGTTATGAGAGAATCAATTAGGGCATGTTGATGAATAATGCATGTGCGGCTTAGGAGGGATGGATGACATTGGTTCTATTTTTGTACTGTTAATTGGGAGTGATTCTAGGACAGGAAAAAAAAAAAAAAAAAAAAAAACACAAAGGGAAGATGAGGAGCTTTGGGGTGGATTCTGGTTGGAGCATAATAAGCTGGAGGCTCACCAGTAACACTTCCTGTCCATTAAGCTGTAAAAACCTCAGGAAGAGGAACTGTACTAATGTCCTCTACAGCTCCTAATCCATGTAACTGATGCTGCCCAAGAACCCACTTCAGACTGTAAATGATATGAACATTTAGAGAGACAGAAGTTGAAGCTGTTGCTTTGAGGTCTGGTGGCCTTTCCTATATTAAGATAACATCTGCCTTGCTCTCTTGGGGCCCAGTTATAGGTTATCAGTCAGCTCTATTTATCCCTAGAGATGAGGTTTTGCTGTTCTTGGATGTGCAGGGATCTCTAAAGGAGAACTGGTGTCATGGGGTGCTGGAGGAAGCCTGGGACCCTGGTGGGGGAATGATCTAATGCTGCTCACATGATACTGGTGTGCAGCTGTGTCATGAGAAGACCCGAGTCAAAATCAACTGCTCTACCGATCTTATGGGTCTCCCCTCAGGCCTGTGTGCTGTCTGGGTTTGCAAAAGCTAGGATTCTGTGTCAGCTCTGAGACTGGCATAACTGCTGCAGGCTTCTGGTGATAGTTGATGTGTGTGTGAAAGGCTGTGAAGGGACTTGGAGGCTTGTGTGGATGGCTGCTCCACTCAAATTGGGTAGGAACCACTGATACTGCCTTGATTATTTCAGACCATTTCTTAATATACTTACTCTGGGAGGGGTCACTCCTCTGCTGTCATCCCTCTCTCTGAGTGGCCCTCTGTGTGACAGGCTGGGACAGGGAAAAAAAACTGAATTTTTGTCTCGGGTGTAATAAAAGAATGTCCTATGGAGGATTTGCAGCTGTCCAGGTGGGGAGGAGGAGGCTGAAGGTTTTCTGTAATACCTTATGCCTTTGTGAAGTTCCCAGGGGCACGCTGTTTGCGAGATGATTCTGTGATGTTATGATCCTTCTGTTCTGGATCAGCTCTGGCTTCCCTGAAATCCAGGAGATCCCTAAAGGACTAAGAGTTGAGTTACACTGGTCATGCTCAGGCTGCCATTACCTATCCAGAGTCAGATAACCATCTCTTCCCACATTTATTTTTCATGCTCTGGATATTTGAGTACTGGCCTGGGGAACCAGACAGGCGCTCTCTCTGCTGGTCTTGTTCTTTTTTCTTCCCTTTGACAGAAGGAAACACCAGGCTCCTGGTGTAGTACAGGATGAGCAGCACGCTTTCAGTGCAGTGTCATAAGTGTGCCCTGGCAGCAATGAAGGCTGTCGGCATGCTGGGATCTGTTTTTCCGTGGGACCATGGCCAGCTGGTGGAGGTGAGAGATGAACTCCCAGTGTACTGAGAACTCATTAGATCTCAATCTGATGAAATGCTGTGTGAGGTTTTGGACCTCCCCAATATGTAAAAGAGGTGAATCTAAGTGAGTCCTGTAGAGGCTGTGAAAGGATTGGGGTGAAACAGGAGGAGGGAAGTAAGTGGGTTGAGCTGGAGAAGGGTTTTGGTGAACTCAGTAGTGATCATCCAGTACCTGTGGGGTGGGTGTGGAGGCAGCAGCGCCAAGTTCACATCAGGAGAATGAGAAACGGTGGTAGTAAACATAAACGGATCTTGCATCACACTGGGTATGAGGGAAAAGTTCTCTCCGGTGAAGAAGTCCAGCAATGGTGTAGTATTTAGGACTAGATGACCTTTAAAGGTCCCTTTCAACTCGAAGCAGTGTATGATTCTGTGGAGCCGGCACTCAGAGGCTGATGGCATTTCATATGTGGCAGTTTCAAGACCTGACAGGACAAGGCCCGGAGCTGAGCTCTGTATTGTCCCTGCCTTGAGGGGGAGGGTGGAGGAGAGACCCCCTGGGGCCCGCATCCTCAATTACCGTGGATGCCTGTGAGTAATTAACAGCATCTCGGAGGGTGTTATCCCCGCACCCATGCAGTAACTCTTGTCAGAGCCCATGGCTCCGTCAGAAGCAGCCCGTGCTCCCGCCGGTGAGCGAAGCGGCCGCGGAGGCCCCGCAGACCCCGGCCGGGGCGCGGCTCCCGCCGTTCCCAGCTCTAGCCCCTCGGTGAGCTGCGGGGACCGCCGGTCCCTCTCCTGGGCCTGTCCGGGAGGTGGATGGGGCCCGAGGGCGCGGCACAGCCCCGTCCCACGGCGAGTAGGCCCTGAGAGACGCCGAGGGGAGCGAGGCCCCCTCAGGGCCGGGGCGCCCAATTCTCGCCGCGCGGTTCCCGCCGCCTTCTGGGGCTAGGGGGAACCTTTCTCCGCCCTACGGAACCTTTGAGGCGGAGGCGCCTGTTGCTGCCCGGGGGATCCTACGGCTGCTCCGGCGGGGGGTTGGGGGGCCGGACGCTGGGTGATGCGGCCCCCGAGCGGCGGCTGAGCGCCGAGGCCGGGACGGAGGCGGGCGGGCGGGCGGCCGCCAGGTGCCGGGGCCCTCAGCCCCCCCCCCCCCGCCCCCCTCCGAGGTGAGAGCTCAGCGGGGCGGCGCGCTGGGAGGGCCGCTGCCGCCGCCACAATGGGAGCGGGCCGGGAAGGGGCGCGCCGGCTGAGGCCCGCGGCCAGCGGCCCCGCCCCACGGGGGTGTGTGGGGAGCGGCGTGGGGCGACGGCCGCCCGGCCCGTGGGGTCTGTGGTGGTGGACGAGCGGACAGCCGGGTGCGGGGGAGCGGGGCGGGGCAGTGGCTGCCCAGCCTGGGGGGTCGGAGTGAGGACGACGGGGAAGCACCTACCCGGGCTGAGGGAGCCCGGGGCTGTTCCAGTCGCTGGGCAAGGGAGCGGAAGGGCGACGGGGCAACGGCTCCGGCTCTCGGGGAGCGACGGGGCAGCGCCGCCGGGCCCCAGGGGAGGCGGGTCCCCATGCCAGCGAGGCGATGTGAGGGAGCCGGGGGCTGTGCGGCTGCCGGGCCGGGCCCGGCCCGGGACTCAGCCTGGGAGCGTGGGTCTGGCTGAGGCTGCACCCGCCGCCCCGGGCCCCGTCGGCTACCGGGGGAGTGGGACGGTCGGGCCTCAGGGCCGGCAGCGCAGCGCGGCTCGGCGCGCTCAGCATCCCGCGAATTTCGACTGGTGCACGGCGCGTTTCGGGGCCTACGCGAGTTAATGATTTCGGGGGGCGCGTGCGGGCCGCACGCGGGGGCCGCACCTGCCTCCCGTGAGGTGTCGCGGCCTCTCGGGTGCCCGCCTGTGCGGGAAGGTGGGATCTGAGTTGGGAGGGGCCTGAGGGAGTCCGCCTGTGTCTGGGTACCGTGGTTTTCACGCTCCCGCTGTGACTGAGCAGCAGCGATCTGTAGGACTGGTAAAGAGACACAGAAAGTAATAATTTAGTGTCTGCGTGAGGCTTGTTGGTGAGCTTTGGAGGGGGAAGGCTTGGTGTGTTGAGCTGTTTCCTCTTGCTTTATCCTGTCTGATCGTTTTTTAACTTGCTTCCTCCATGGGGTAGTTAATGGGTTACTTTTGGTGGTGGTTACGTTGGTGACTGGACGTTTTGGTGCTCACTTTGGAGAGATGCTTGTAAACCCCATTCATTTCCTCTCCTGTCCCTTCATCGATTTGTACAAAATTTGTGCTTAAAAAAGTTCTTACTACATCACTTTATTCTATATGCAGGTGGGGAATTTGTTTTTTTCTTCAACAAAATCTTTAAAAGGAAAAATTGGTGTTCTTTTTCCTTTTTAATGCAAATGAGATGCTAATGATCACATTTGCTTGCCTTTTTAACTTTCTTAACGTTGGGTATTCTTTGTTGGATATCCTTTGTATGGTTATCCGAGCATCTTGCCTAGTGAATAATCACTTGGCCTGTGGGAAATCTTTGCAGAAACTTCTGTTTTATCTTAAGATGTTCCTGCTGCCTGGGGAAGATGGTAACTCCCCTCCCTAACTTAGGATAAAGGACCTTGTGAGCACTCTCTGTCTGTTTCAATGCAAAATCGACTAGTTTAAAATAAACATCCTTTGTTTTAGTAGTGATAATACTGAGCAGAGGGCTGAAAACAAACCTGTCTGCTTAGACCACTGCAGGTATTATTGAAGGGAGCTCTGACTGGACCTTGGTTTGCTAGGTGAGGCTTCTTTTCCCAGGTGTGAAGTTATACATCCTAAACATACAGAAAGAACAATGTAGTTTCTTATCCTGTGACCTTATTAGCATCAGAATATAGAGGTTGTTCATTAATGGTAGATGCTGAAGGTGAAATTCCCAAGAAAAAATACAGTTGCTGCTTTAAGGAAGAGCTGCTGTGGATGTGTGATATTTTCTGGGAGAACACTGCCTTATGACTGAATACCAACCCCCACCCCACAAAAAAAAAAAAAAAAAAAAAAAAAAAAAAAAAAAAAAAGCCTGAAATTTTAGACCATGTGTTCCA